>JASDQU010504185.1:0-20191 GCA_032191745.1 Picea mariana | reverse complement strand
GTTACATTTTGGAAATTATTGAGCATGGTAGTGGATGGATATTTGGACTTGTAAATGAAACAAGAATATGATCAAAACCCACCCACCACAATAATAGTCTAAAAATGTAGAATACATAGTAAAAAAATACTTACATCCTCTATTAAATCTCACACCAACAAGCTTGATTCAACTCTTAAGCGATGCTTAGAAAAGTGTGCATCATACTCTATGATGCTTCCTTTAAAATTACTCATAGATTCAAATTTAAAGTGGAGTAAGGTATGCATACCTCTATACCTTTATAACTAAACAATCAATATATATATAAGATAGATTTTGTACTGCCTTCTATAAATTGATATCAAAATACATAACCAAGGTCCTGGTGCCAGAGCTACCAACAGTGGAAACCAACTCTAGCACTAGGACTTAATTGTATGAAAGAGTATTCCCTGTGGGGAAAAATATAACTGTCCTAGAATATGGAAATTGTCTATCAACAGTAAACAAAAAACTATAACTGTAACAAACGAGATATTATAGAGAATAGCTAGAAAAACACTATTCTACATACAAGATTTCGTGGCCATGACATTAGGGAGAAATTGGCCACTCTGGGATGATTATTTCTTGGAATGGTCAAGATTGAGACTATTGGCCTTGCTGCAGATTAGAGAGAATGTTGAAGAGTAGCCCAAGTTTTTCTTCCATCAACTCTTGGTGGTATCTTTGATCAAGAATTTCCTCATGAAGGTCAAAGATCAATTGCAGTTGGTCCTCAAAAAAACGAGTAGGACGTTCTTCAACAACTTGCAGATGGGGGTTTTTGTCTCTCTCTGAGATGCTATCATCCACATTATCCCTTATCATACTAGAGCTAGACACCTCATGCTTCTCATTCCTCTCATGAGGTAGACGAAGATCTTCCTCATTGTTTTGAGTTTGTTCCTCCTCCACAATTTCATGACCCCGATGCTCTTTATCATGATGGAGCCCAGAAGAGTCACGCTCCTCATCTTGTTGATTCAAATGTAGGTATGCAGGAAAAGAATCACTAGAATAAAGTGAAATGCTACAAATTGTTTTTTAAGTACTATGAAAGGTGCCACTACCGCGACAAGCCCTGACCCTCTCATGAGGCATACTGCACATAAAGAGAAAATTCAATGCACAAATGTCAGGAATTATGCAACAAATTAAGATAGGGGTCCTCAAGATGGAGATAAAATGAAGTTACATGTTACCTTTAAGAATGGATTTAACCATATGATCCAAGCCTTTAATGGTATTTGAAGTTCCCAACACATAGTCATGCGCATTAAGTGTCTCCATTACTTCCACATTAAGCTAAATCAGAGGAGTAGTACCATACATGAGGATTTGAACCATCATCATACCATGAGATGTGAAGGTTCACAAGGTATAAATTCCATGGAAGAGAAATATCACATCAACCTCCTACCTTGGGAGATGTAGAGAGTGCTTGGTGGTTGCATGAGGGCCTAGGTGGAAATCTAGCATGTGGGATGGGTTAACACCCCATTCGGGGGTAAGCCTTCTAACTAAGAAATCTTGATACATTCCATGAGAAGGGGAGGAATAGGCCAATGATTAGTTGTGAATGCTAGGTCCTTCTCCTGACAATTAACCCCAACATTTGCTAGATTTTTTACGATCTTTTTTTCCTCTCTCTGAACATGAGAAGGGATGAGAACCATGTGAAGAAACAACAATGATTTAAGATGTTCAATGTGGTTGAGGAGCTTCTAGTTGGGCGATATCTTTGTAGGATCTGATCCATTCATGATATTTGAGGACATAGAGATGATGACATGTGAGTCCCCTTCCATAATGAGTTTACGATATCCCAAATGGGAAGATTCTTGAATTCCATGGAGAATACCCCACAACTCTCCTGATTTATTAGTGTCATGACCCAGACTTACCACAATAATATTACAAATATTTCTACTGCCATCTCTAAAAACAACATCGAACCCCGTTGGTCTTGGATTTCCTTTTGAAGCACCATCGAAATTAATTTTCATGAATACTGAGGGATGCCTTTGCTAAGAAGCATGGCTAGATAAGGAAGGAGGATGAGAAGGGATAGAGGTATTCATCTAGTTAAGATTGAGGTGCCACTAAGAAATAATGACTTGTTCATTAAGCTCACAGGACAAATCATCCACTAACCATTGTTTCTTGAACACTTTCTCGGATCTTTGACCAGATGAGAGATTTTGGGGATTGATTGGAGTGGAAAATACTACGATTACGTTCCTTCCAAATATACCAGACCACAAAGCTAGGGAGTAATTTCAAGACTCTATTTAGGATATAATTTTCAAAGGATGATGAATGCCAACATTAAATGGTTAATGGGATGTTGTCATTGTGTCTATTGGTTGTTCTCATAGCTTGAGTGAACTTATCCCATATGATGGAACTAAAACGGAATTGATTGAGGATATTTTCCATAGATTCGTCTTGTTGAGTACAAAGAGGGTAGACCAAAGGGCCAATGAAACCTCTCTTTCGAACATTTTACCAGGTAAGAATATGGTTCTGAATAAAAAACCAGAGAAAGATACTTACTTTTTTTCCAAATGTGTGTTTTCCAAATGATATGCCATATTTGTTATTTGGGTTGCAGATGAAATTTTTCTTTGATAGCATATGCTTCTTTGATTGAGAAAGTTCCCTTGGATAAGTTCCCCCAACACAAAATGTCTGGTCCATGCTGGATGTGTACTTTCCTAAGTGTTGCCTCATGTTTCCATGACTTCAAGTCATATTCCATTGGGAGATGGAGGTCCCTGTGAGTGATCTTCCAATTTGTCCAAGTTTTGGAAGGAATAGAGTCCCTCCAAAGATTTTCTACTCAGGGACTATTTTTATTGTGCATAAGAGTATAGACATTCTGCAAATATTCCTTTTTCCGAAGGACCAAAATAGAGCTGCCTAACCATCCCTAAGTTCCCAAAATGCATGTGTGACATCCCCCAAAAATAAATATTTTTTTGTGCTGGAAATTTATTTCCGTTTTTGGCAAATTCAAATCTGGAAAATTTTTTCCATTTATGGAAATTCTGAATTTCGAATTTAATAATTGTATTTAATTATTGTGACTATTGGGCAGAGATCTGTTTGGACCCAACTAACTATTTGACTATGACACTTGTATCACAACAGAATAATTATATTAATTGCAGGAGGACAAATGGAACAACCATGTTAAAATCAGCTGACCATGACTCCATGAGTGGGGAACAAGTTGGAACTGCCTCTAGGCTGATGATTACAAGTGGAAAATCAAAGATTTTGCCACTGGAAGCCCCTAAAAATCAGGGATTAAGAAAAGCTGCGAAAATCCCCAAAGGAGGGAAAAGACCTGGGAAAAAATGGATAAATAGCATATGCGAGGAGGTAGGATGCTACGAAGTATGCTGGGAAAGGATTTCTGAACTCTCTTGTTGTTATGAGCACGGCGGATTGAGTGTGAGGCAAGAGGAGTTTTGTTGAAACCAAATTGTCTTGCTGTTATGAGCACCGTTGAGTAAGTGTGAGGCAAGAGGATAACTGTTGGAATTTGAAGAACATTGCCGAGGAGGAGTTTTTCCAAATTCGCCCTCATGGATTCATGGTCAGTCTAGGGGGTGAATCGGGCAAGTAGATCTGGTTTCCTTGTTCTACGGTTGGGAGGAACGTGGTTGTTCCCCTTGTCTTCCCGCAAATTGGTTAAGATATGTTAAATTTTCTCCTTCTTTGTTCTGAATGATTTTTCTTTTGCTGCAATGTGTTTGATTGGAACTAGAATGATTTCCATTCTCTGTCTAATTGATTTTATATTTGATGCAATGTATGTGTTAAATTGAAACTGAAACCTAAACACTGAATGAGAACCTATGGTAAATCTGATCTCAAGTGATCCCTTTTTGAACGAACGATAGAAATTGGCCTTTTTATTCGTTATGATAGTTGAAAGGATTATGCATGGTTGAACTCTGGAAGAAATCCCCGCGAAATTAAATTCATTGTCACTTTTCTTTTTGTAAGTGTTTTCTGAGAAAAATCATGCTGAAGATTGGTATATTTGGGAGTGGACGTTATGTTGTAAGTTCCGTAATCCAACTATATGAATATTTCCGGGAACAAAATTTGTAAACTCTATTCATGTTTCCTTTCCTTTTCCGACCTTTCGGAGTTTATCGGTTCAACCTGTGTGGAGTCCTTTTGTTCTTGCAAACTCCGAAAACCTGAAGTGGCCCCACAGCCAATCGAATTTCGGGATTTGGCGATTTCCGTGGTATGTTGTTCTTGCATCAAGCATTACCAAACGCTGAAACCCGATATTGGATGGGCCCCTTGCCTTTTTCATAACTTCGTGATTTGGTGTTTGATGTCGTGGAATCTTTTGCATCGGGAGTTAGTAAACCCCGAAACCTGAAATTGTAGGGCCCACACCCTAATCGCTTTTTCACATTTCGGATTTTCTTTTTCATTTGTGTTTATGCACCATGTGTTTCGAAATCCCGAAATTATGGGTCCCACCTTCCCTCTTTCCACTTTTCGCGATTTTGGAAGTTCTGGTGTGTAAATGTTGGCATTTGAAGTCACAGGATTCTGAACCCCGAAATCCCGAAGGGGGGTCCCACCTTTCCTCTTTCCACTTTTCGCGATTTCGGAAGTTCTGGTGTGTAAAGGTTGGCGTTTGAAGTCACAGGATTCCGAACCCCAAAATCCCGAAGGGGGGTCCCACCTTTCCTCTTTCTGCTTTTCGCGATTCAGGAGTTCTGGGGTGTAAAGGTTAGGCTTTTGAATTCACGAAACTCTGAACCTCGAAACCCCAAAATGCGGGTCCCAGTCGTCCCGTTTCTCATTTCGCAGGTTGCTGTGAGTTGATGTTCGAGTATTGGAACTCGCGAAGTCCAAAACCCTGAAAACCTAGAAATGCAGGCCCCACTCATTCCTTTTTTCATTTTGTAGGTTTGTGTATGCTGTGGTTTGGGCACTTCGAAACACGAAATCCCGAACCCTGAAACCCCGACGTGTATCTTTTCGCGATTCGGGAGTTCTTGGGTGTTGTTTTTTTTTGTTTTTGCTTTTGAGTAAAAACATGGGGTCCAAAATGGGATGGTCCTCTGGTGGGCCCCTCCTCCAACGTGGCAACTTTGAGTTGGCGAAAATCTGAAGAATGAGATCAACGGCTCCTGCTGTTTCTCATCCAACGGTTGTTACCTTCCTAAGCTTGTGAATGATCAGCCTTAACATCAGCGTAGAAATTTATGATCTGACTGTTCATGGGATTTTGATACTTTCCCAATGAATTTCCATCGTCTGTTCCTCTAAAGACATCTGATCGTTACGCTCCTGAGTTTTGATAGATCATCCTTAAATTCCGCACAGATCTATGGGATCTAACGATCCACTGGATCTTGGTCCTTTTCCCAACAGTTTATCACCATTCGTTCTTCTAAAGATATCTAGCGAGGAGGATTTCGCGTTTTCCACTGGATCTCGACCCCGGCGAGATGATTTTGCTCTCTGCCTCGCTCTGAACACTTCAGGGTGACATCCTTTTCCCTCTGTGAACAACAAAGGCTCCTTCGAGCTAAGTTTGTATCGCCCTCTTACTTTGAGTATGCTGGAAGGGTGCAAGGAATAAGGGAAGGAACAAAAATCATGGAGGGATTTCTTTTTTTGTTATTACCCACAGAAGCATTATGCTTGAAGTAGATTAGATGGGTGTAATAATACCCTTATGGTCAGAGTTGAATCATTCTTATTTTTTTTACAATCTAAGATCAAAACGAAATTGATTTATGCCATGGGAATAATTTATTTCTATTTTTTTATGGTGGTTTTTGATGTACATTACATATGGTATCAGAGAAAAAGTTATATCACTGGGCCTGAACAGGGCCACATTAATTGCTTAGTATATATATTCTGATCTATGAGAAAACTAACAAATCTTGTGAATTGCAAACATAAAGCTTTTCTATTTTGTGTTGAATAATGGCAACCCAAGAAGGTGCAGAAATCAGGATGGAAGAGAATCCGCAACAAGGACCTCCTGGAGATATGAGACAAAACAGTGATGGAAGCTCACCCACAGAGGTGTTGGAAACAATGAGAAACCTTATAGTTGAACTACAGGTTTTCAAGGCCGACAATGAAAAATTAAAGAAGGCACAACAGGAACAACAAGAGATAAATGAAGTCTTGCTGCGTAGTATAGTAACAAAGAAAATCCCAAAGGATGATAACCCTGAGGAAGAGGTCAACAAAAGGGCCTCCAAGAATTCTGGTGCGAAAACAGAAAAAGGAGACAGTTCATCTGAAGGGACACCTTAAGCTGAAGACAAAACCATACCAGACAAGAAAAGAAAACAAACAGACCACCTTGAAGGAGAATTTAAAAAGATTAAACTAGCTACTTTTGATGGAGAGTCTAGGACAGGAGAAGAAGCCAAGGCATGGTTGTTGGACATCAAAAAATACTTCCAAATCTACAACTATTCCAACAACATGAAGGTCAGAATGGCCATCTACAATTTGAAGGGAAAGGCCAGCATTTGGTGGCAGGACCTGAAATTGGCCAAGGGCCTAAAGGAGAAACAGTTGGAATGGTCCGACTTTAAGAAGTATTTAAGAAACAATACCTTTCTGAGAGCTATTATGAAAGGAAGATGAAAGAATTTTATGAATTACGACTTGGACAAATGACGATGGATGACCTTATAAATAAATTTCTGGAACTACTAAGGTACATACCATACATTCGGGAGGATAAGGTAAAAATCCAGCGATTCGTAAGTTGTTTACCACAGTCCTACAGGGACAGAATTGAGTTTGACAACCCCGAATCCTTGAGTGAGTCATTCAGGAAGGCACGAATGTGCTATGACCAGTATAAACAGCGGGTAGAATTTCCCAAGACCTGGAAGGATAAGAAGCAAAATGGAATAAACTAGTAGAAGAAGAGATACCAGCCAGCTCCTTATCAGAATGCAGCAAAAGGTTTCCCAAGGAAGGATTTTCACTCCAATCATCCGAATATGCAAGGTAGCGGTAAACCGGTAAACCTTGGAACGAAGAAGTTTTGGGACAACTCCCGCGAGCCATTAAAGTGTTGGGAGTGTGGAGAACCTCATCTAAGGAGGAAATGTCCATGTTTAATTGCAGCAAACAGAACTGTTGTTCACAATTTACAGGAAGCCTCGACAGTAGGTGACATGGGCAGAAGTCTACATCAGATAAATGTAGCCATAGATGGTCGACAAGCTGACCACCAGTCCTCGGTAGTAGAGATTGAAGGTAAAATCCTTGACACTCGAATTTCTATTTTAATTGACCCTAGNTATGTTAAGTTATATTACTCCCGATGTAGTAGAATTGAATAAACTTAAGAAACAAAAGCATGTAAAACCTTGGCTTGTACAACTAGCAGCAGGGACTAAAACAAAAGTAATTAACCTTATTTCTGATCTTGAGTTCAGTTTAGATGGTCAAAAGATAAGGACCAATCTGAACATCCTACCACTAGGGTCTTATGATATGATTATTGGGATGGATTGGTTGGAACAACACAAAGCAGTACTAGATTGTTATACAAAGATACTTAGCAATAAAGATAATTTTGGCACTGTTAGAACAACCCAAGGCATACCAAAACCTGTGTCAGTCAGACAAGTTTCAGCGATGAAATTCAAGAAATGTATTAGAAAGGGATGTCAAGTTTATGCCATCCAAGTAACGAATCTATTAGAAAACGAAGATAAGCCCAAGTTCGAAGACTTTGTTGTCCTACGTGAATTCAGAGACATGTTTGTTGATGAGATACTAGAATTGCCTCCTAGGAGAGAAATAGATTTCTCCATAGACTTAGTACCCGGATCATCCCCTATCTCAAAAGCACCCTATCGAATGAGTCTACCAGAACTGACAGAATTAAAAATACAATTACAAGAATTTTTGGATAAAGAGTATATCAGACCAAGTGTCTCGCCATGGGGAGCACCAGTCCTCTTTGTGAAAAAGAAAGACGGTACTCTAAGACTATGTATCGATTATAGACAACTGAACAAAGTGACCATTAAGAACAAATACCCCTTACCACAGATAAATGATCTATTCGATCAAGTTGGTGGGGCCAAGATGTTCTCAAAATTGGATTTACGATCTGGATATCATCAAGTTAGGATAAAGGACCAGGACATAAACAAAACAGCTTTTCAAGCAAGATACGAACACTACGAGTTTGTAGTCATACCTTTCGGACTCACTAATGCACCAGCCACATTTATGTGCTTGATGAACAACATTTTCAACCAGTACTTAGACAAGTTCGTAGTAGTATTTATCGACGATATTCTGGTCTATTCTAAAACAGAGGAGGAACATGATGAACACTTACGAATAGTTATGCAAACACTAAAGAAACACAAAATTTATGCAAAATTCGACAAATGTGACTTTTATCAAAGAGAAATACAATATTTAGGACATTTCATTTTCTCGGAAGGTATTGTCATAGACCCATAAAAGATGAAAGCCATTATGGAATGGCCAGTGCCTAAATATGTGGCAGATATCCAGTCATTCATGGGAATCAATGGATATTATCGTAGATTTATAGAAGGGCTCTCCAAGATAGCCTACCCTATCACATCACTACAAAGGAAAGGGACCAAGTTTAACTGGTTGCAAAAGCGTCAAGACAGTTTTAACAAGCTAAAAGAATTATTGACATCGGCGCCCATCTTGAAGGTAGCAGACCCAGATAAAGACTTCACAGTATGCGTTGATGCAAGTAAAGAGGGGCTAGGTGGTGTTCTAACTCAGGAAGGGCACGTGATTTGTTATGAATCCTGAAAATTAAATGAACACGAGCGAAATTATGTCACTCATGACTTAGAACTAGCAACAGTCTTACATGCTTTAAAAATGTGGTGACACTATATCATGGGCAGAAAATTCTTACTATTGACAGATAATAGCGGAGTGAAATATCTGTTTGACCAACCAGACCTTAATGTGAGACAAGCAAGGTGGCTAGCCTTCTTGAGCGAATTTGAATTTGAAGTCAGACATATCAAGGGTAAGGAAAATAAAGTAGCAGATGCTTTAAGCCGCAGAATCCATGGGTCATTTGAGATAAATATCAGCAGAGAAGAATGTGATCTGGAACAAAGAATAAGAACAACATGTGTTAATGACGAAAATTACACTAAGATGAGGGCATTATTGCAAAATAGTGTCACAAACTCAGATGAACTAGATATAAGTATTGACAAGGAGGGACTATTAATATTTAAAAACATACTTTACGTACCAGATTCAACAGAGCTAAAATTAACTATTTTAGACGAAGTGCATAAGAAACCATACTCTGGACATCCAGGCTACCAGAAAACAATAACAACACTCAGAAAACTATTTTACTGGCCTAATTGAAGGGAGAAACAACAGAGTACTTGGCTAGGTGCCAATATTGCCAGCAAGTTAAGGTTGAACACCAGCATCCAACCGTCCTATTACAACCATTACCAGTACCAGAATGGAAATAGGAGAACATCTAACTAGACTTTATCACAGGTTTGCCTAAAACTCAAAAATAGAATGATTCTATCATGGTTGTAATCGATAAACTCAGTAAGTCTGCACACTTTATTCTTGTAAAGTCTACTTTTAAAGCTATTAACATTGCTGAAATATTCATGAAAGAAATTTTTAGACTGCATGGTATTCCTAAAATGGTGATTTCAGATAGAGACGTAAAATTCACATCCGCTTTTTGGAAGGAATTGTTTGCAGGGCTAAATACTAATTTTAATTTCAGTATGAGTTATCATCCACAAACGGATGGATAGACTGAAAGGACAAATCAAATCATAGAGGATATGCTTCGTATGTATGTAAGAACAAAGCCGAACAAGTGGGAAGACTACCTGCACTTGGTAGAATTCACATATAACAATGGGTACCAAACTTCAACTAAGTTGAGCCCTTTCGAAATACTGTACAACAGAAAGTGTACAACTCCAATTAGCTGGGATAACTTAGCTAACGGACTCATGGTTGGACCAGAGATGCTCCAAGAAATGGAGAACATGGTAAAGAAAGTACAACCGAACTTGAAAGAAGCACATAACAGACAAAAGAGCTATGCGGATCAGAAAAGAAGACACTTGGAATTTCAAGTGGGAGACCATGTTTATTTGAAGGTCAAAGCTCGAAAAAGCTCGTTGAAGTTGGGGAACTATGCCAAGCTGGCACCCAGGTTTTGTGGGCCCTTCGAGATACTAACTCAAAATGGACCCGTAGCATATCAGCTTGTGCTTCCAGCTAATCTAAGAATTCATAATGTATTTCACGTTTCTTTGTTAAAAAAGTATATTCATGACCCTAATCATATGATTGATTGGAACTTGGTGCAGGTGGAACTCGAGGGCGAGTTCTAGGTGGAACCCATGTGAATTCTGGACCAGAGAGAAATAACACTTCGGAATAGAGCCATCGCTAAGGTAAAGGTGCAATGGAAACACTTTAGTCCTGAGGAGACCACTTGGGAATTGGAGGGAGATTTGCAGAAATCTCATCCAATCCTGTTCCAGGAAAGGAATGAACACTGAGGACAGTGTTTTACTGAAGGGGGAAAGGATGTGACATCCCCCCAAAATAAATATTTTTATGTGCTAGAAATTTATTTCTATTTTTGGCAAATTCAAATTTGGAAAACTTTTTCCATTTATGGCAATTCCGAATTTTGAATTTAATAATTGTATTTAATTATTGTGAATGTTGGGCAGAGATCTGTTTGGACCCAACTAACTATTTGACTATGACACTTGTATTACAATAGAATAATTATATTAATTGCAGGAGGACAAATGGAACAGCCATGTTAAGCTCAGTTGACCATGACTCCATGAGTGGGGAACAAGTTGGAAATACCTTTGGGCTGATGATTACAAGTGGAAAATCAGATATTTGGCCACTGGCAGCCCCTAAAAATTAGGGATTAAGAAAAGATGCAAAAATCCCCAAAGGAGGGAAAAGACCCGGGGAAAAATGGATAAATAACATATGCGAGGAGGCAGGAAACTGTGAAGTATGCTGGGAAAGGATTTCTGAACTCTCTTGATGTTATGAGAACTGCGGATTGAGTGTGAGGCAAGAGGATTTTTGTTGAAACCAAATTTTCTTGATGTTATGAGCACTGTTGAGTAAGTGTGAGGCAAGAGGATAACTGTTGGAATTTGAAGAACATTGCCGAGGAGGAGTTTTTCCAAATTCACCCTCATGGATTCATGGTCAGGCTAGGGGGTGAATCGGGCAAGTAGATCTGGTTGCTTTGTTCTACGGTTGGGAGGAACGTGGTTGTTCCCCTTGTCTTCCCGCAAATTGGTTCAAATATGTTAAATTTTCTCCTTCTTTGTTCTGAATGATTTTTCTTTTGCTGCAATGTGTTTGATTGGAACTGGAATGATTTCTATTCTCTGTCTAAATGATTTTATATCTGATGCAATGTATGTGTTAAATCAAAACCAAAACCTAAACACTGAACGAGAACCTATGGTAAATCTGATCTCGAGTGATCCCTTTCCGAACGAACGATAGAAATTGGCCTTTTTATTTGTTATGATAGTTGAAAGGATTATGCACAGTTGAACTCTGGAAGAAATCCTCGCGAAATTAAATTCATTGTCACTTTTCTTTCTGTATGTGTTTTCTGAGAAAAATCAATGCTGAAGATTGGTATATTTGGGAGTGGAGGTTATGCTGTAAGTTCCATAATCCAACTGTATGAATATTTCCGGGAACAAAATTTGTAAACTCTATTCATGTTTCCTTTCCTTTTTCGACCTTTTGGAGTTTATCAGTTCAACCTGTGTGGAGTCCTTTTGTTCTTGCGAACTCCGAAAACCTGAAGTGGCCCCACAGCCAATCGAATTTCGGGATTCGACGATTTCCGTGGTATGTTGTTCTTGCATCAAGCATTACCAACCGCCGAAACTTTATATTGGATGGCCCCCTTGCCTTTTTCATAACTTCGCGATTCGGCGATTGATGTCATGGAATGTTTTGCATCGGGAGTTAGTAAACCCCGAAATCCAAAATTGTAGGGCCCACACCCTAATCACGTTTTCACATTTTGGATTTTCTTTTACATTTGTGTTTATGCACCATGTGTTCCGAAATCCCGAAATTACAGGTCCCACCTTTCCTCTTTCCACTTTTCATGATTTCGGAAGTTCTGGTGTGTAAAGGTTGGCATTTGAAGTCACGAGATTCCGAACCCCGAAATCTCGAAGGGGGGTCCCACCTTTCCTCTTTCCACTTTTCGCGATTTTTGAAGTTCTGGTGTGTAAAGGTTGGCATTTGAAGTCATGGGATTCTGAACCCCGAAATCCCGAAGGGGGGTCCCACCTTTCCTCTTTCTTCTTTTCGTGATTCGGGAGTTTTGGGGTGTAGAGGTTAGGCTTTTGAATTCACAAAACTCTGAACCCCGAAACCCCAAAATGCAGGTCCCACTCGTCCCTTTTCTCATTTCGCAGGTTGTTGTGAGTTGATGTTCGAGTATTGGAACTTGTGAAGTCTGAAACCCTGAAAACCTCGAAATGCGGGTCCCACTCGTTCCTTTTTGCATTTCAGAGGTTTGTATATGCTGTGGTTTGGGCACTTAAAAACACGAAATCCCAAAACTCGAAACCCCACCGTGCTATCTTTTCGTGATTCGGGAGTTCTTGGGTGTTTTTTGTTTTTGTTTTGGCTTTTTATTAAAAATGTGGGGTCTGGAATGGGATGGTCCTCTGGCAGGCCCCTCCTCCAACGTGGCAAGTCTGAGTTGGCGGAAATATGAAGAACGAGATCAATGGCTCCTGCTGTTTCTCATCCAACAATTGTTACCTTCTTAAGCTTGTGAATGATCAGCCTTAACATCAGCGTAGAACTTTATGATCCGACGGTTCACGGGATTTCGATACTTTCCCGATGAATTTCCACCATCCATTCCTCTAAATACATCTGATCATTACCCTCCTGAGTTTTGATAGATCATCCTTAACTTCCGCACAGATCTATGGGATCTAACGATCCACTGGATCTCGGTCCTTTTCCCGACAGTTTATCACCGTTCGTTCTTCTAAAGATATCTGGCGAGGAGGATTTGGCATTTTCCACTGGATCTTGACCCCTGCGAGATGATTTTTCTCTCTGCCTCACTCTGAACACTTCAGGGTGACATCCTTTTCTCTCTCTGAACAACAGAGGCTCCTTCGAGCTAAGTTCATATCGCCCTCATACTTTGAGTATGCTGGAAGGGTGCAGGGAATAAGGGAAGGAACAAAAATCATGGAGGGATTTCTTTTTTTGTTTTTACCCATAGAAGCATTTTGCTCAAAGTAGATTAGATGGGTGTAATAATACCCTTACGGTCAGAATTGAATCATTCTTGTTTTTTTTACAATCTAAGCTCAAAACGAAATTGATTTATGCCATGGGAATAATTTTTTTTTTTTTTATGGTGGTTTTTGAGGTACATTACAGCATGTTCATGAATGAGATCGTGATTCTTCCAAGCAACATTCCAAATTAAGGATCCAATGATCTGGTCATTCCATCTGATAAATTTGTCTTCCTCTATTTTTGGTGTGTACTTCCTTTTCCAGAAGCAATCCCATAGGTTCTCCAGGTGGTTTAGCCAGTGCCACCACAATTTTTCTCCCATGATTTCATTCAACAAATAGGGGACCCTCATGCCTAGGACACCTAATAGCTTTGGTTTACAAATATCATCCCAACTTACTAAGGCCCATTTCTATCCTTCATTGTTTCCTTGCCAAAGAAATTTCCTTTGAATGTTACAGATGGAAATGAGCACAATTTTTATTGCTACAAGTGCCGAGAAGAGATAGACTAGAATGGATTGAAGCATTGATTTAAGAAGCATAAGGAGCCTAGCTAGGTTGAGAGAGAGAAAGGTCCAAGAGTTAATACGAGTGTTCAGGGAGTTGATGAGGGATTCGTAAGAGCTATTGTGTAGGGTATTGTTAGTGAGGGGATACCCAGGTATTTGGATGGAAAGGATCTCCTAGATAATCCTAGAAGGCGAGTGACGCAGTTTTGAAAAACCAAGGGGATGTTGAAGAAAAATATTTGATATTTATCAACGTTAATAGAGGTTCCCAAGGCTTCACTAGAATTGTTTAAGATACTATGGATTTTACTGTATTCTTTAGCTATGGGTGAACCCATAATCATGGTATCGTCCACAAATTGGATGTGGGAAGCAGTCGATCAAATTCCATGTGGGGTCAGTCCTTGAAGAGAATCATCAACAATGGAATCCTTTATATAACAACCCAAGCCTTCAGTCATGATGACAAAAAGGAAAGGGAAAAGTGGGTTTCCTTGCCATATTCCTCTATGGAAAAGATTTTGGAATGAACTCCATTTGATAAAATATAAAAGAAGGTTGAAGAGGTAATTTTAAGGACCCAATTAACCCAATAATCACTAAAACCAAAATCCAAAAGAAGAGATCTCATGTACTCTCAATTGAGCTGATCAAAATCTTTGGAGAGATCTAACTTGATAATCATACCTGGGGTTCAAGAGGATTTCAAGGAATGAATTACTTCATAAGCGAGGATAACGTTGTCCAAAATATGGCATCCCTCAACATAACCCGACTACTCTTTGGAAATAATAAAAGGAAGAAGAGGTTTTAGTCTAAGAGCCATTACCTTGGTTATTATTTTGTAGATGACATTGCAAATAGTGATAGGCTGAAACTTCTTCGAATGAGTGAGTTGCTCTTCTTTGGGAATGAGAGTGAGGAAAATAATATTATGCACTAGAAGAACCCCATGAGAAAGGTGCAAGTCTTCAACTAACTACCATAATTATTCACTGACCCTGGGCCAATAGTGTTGAAATAAATCATGTGTAAAGCCATCTGGTCCAGGGGACTTTCCAACTAGCATATTCTTAATAGCTTGATCCACCTCCTCAATGAATATTGGTCTAAGGATATCCCCTCATTTTGTTCTTCTATGATAATAGAAGGAATGTGTTGGGTTATTTTTCCAATTGCAAAGGATCGATCAGGACATGGTTCAGTTAGAATATCGTTGTAAATCTTGACAAGTCCCTACGCCATGCCTTCATGGTACATTATTCTCCATCCCTACTCATTTTCCAACCTTGTAATCATGTTAATGTTTCATATGTGAATCATGGACCTATGGAATATTTTTTTCTTTTTCTCTCCTTCTTTGAGCCATTGTACTCTGGATTTTTTATGCCAGGTAATTTCCTCCTACGCATATATTTCTTCAAGTTGTTGTTTTAAATGATGTTCCTCTTCTTGTAGAGAAGTTGTTCTACCCCAAGTGATGATTTTCCTTTGTATTTCCTCCATGTGTTGTTCCAGATATTTTTGAGCTTGAAATATGTTTCTAAAGACATTTTTATTCCATACCTTGAGGTGTTTTTTTAATTTTTTTTAACTTTTGTTGAAATCAATACATAAGGTTTCCATGAGAGATTAATACATCAACCCACTAGGTATGAAAAGTTTCTTTAAAGTCTGGGTTAGAGAGCCAAAAAATTTCAAACCTGAAAGGTTTGCTGCGTGGAGAGATCAAAATATCCACCCATAGTTAAATCAACCAATGGATAGATCCAGAGCGAGGAATGATAATGGCTTCCAATAGGAGACCCTCTAGCATTAAGGATTTTGAGATGAGGAATATGTCAAGCTTGGAGGAAACTTGGTGAGAGCCATAGCTCTAGTTAGACTAGGTGTGTGTTCCATTGATGGTATTCAAATCCACCAAATGCAAGTCATCAATGAATTTATGAAAAAATGTACTGCCAATGTCCAATATTCTGATACCACCTCACTTCTCCTCTAGAGAAAATATTATATTAAAGCCTCCTCCTAGTATCCATCATATGTGCCTGATGATGACACCGAGGTATAATAGGATTTTAAGGAGCATCCTTCTCCAACAGTGTTTGTGGACAATAAGAATTGGTGATGGCCCCCTCCTTGTTCAATCCTATGGCCCTATAATGTGTCGTGATGGTCCATTTGGTGGAGAAAAAATTATCCATTATGACTATGGCAGGGTTCCAAAAAATTGCAATTCCTCCTATTTCTCCTACGAAATCATTATATACAAAATTATTTTTCTGCCAGCATCGAGAAAGTGTGTCTTCAACTATTACATATGCACACTTTGTCTCTTGTAACAATAAGATATCTGGATTTTCGGCTATGATACTATTTTAGAGAAGCCTTTGCTCAGTTCTTCCATTTAAACCTCTAACACTCCATGAAATTATTTCCATGAGGAAGGTGGGGGGGAGGGGGGAGTGAAATAATCCCTCTGTGAGCTTCTGAATATGTCTAGAATGGATCATAAAGTTTCCTACCTCATAGATGAGCTATTGAGCATTTTTTCTTCCTCGTCTTTTTCCTTCCTTTGATGATTTTTGAGCATCTTGCCTTGGGGCTTGGTGAATTCGTAGTCCTCCTCTCAATCTAGAGGTTGTGCTAGCGGTGGAGTTAAAATAGACCTTATGAAATTTATGAAGCTATTATAAGGGGATGGATTGCAACTCATGCTTATGATAAGCTTCCTCAAGTTTATCCAGATCGATTTCATCTAGATACTTCTCATCCAACACCATTTCCGTATCCCTTCTGTCCCATGTAACCTGATCATATTCGTGGGTATTCTTGGACTTGTTGGGGTTTTTATGTTCCAAAATGGGTTATGTAATATATTTGTCTTTTCCATGCATAAGCTCCGTATCTGCATATTTATGAGGCTCTTCAATGACTTGAGATTCTAGAAGGTGGTCCATGATATTGAATGAATTACTCGTTGATGACTGCTTTGATGGGTTGAGGGTGGAATTTTTCTGGTTTGGCCTTTTCTTTCCTTGCAATTGAGTGAATTCATCCTTAGGTTTTTCTGGGGCTCCTGCTGTTCCACCCTGGGGGGAATTGAGAGGAAATTCTCTAAACTACTGGCCATTCTCATGACATTTCTTGCACCTAAAAGGTATACGCTCATAGTCTATGGTTTGGGTCCATTCTTCATCCCAATATTATAGAGTGATGGATCCTAGAAAAGGATTAGATATATTCATAAAAAAAATCCAAGCATAGGAGGTGTAGGGCATTGGCACGTGGCCTCAACTAATTTAACATAGATGCTGAGGGTATTACCTATCCCTGATATAATTTCTCTGAGATGGAATTCTTGAGGTAATGAATAAAGCCTAATACACATAGGGGAATAGGTAAAGTCCTCTTTTTTAGGGATAAAACGCTCCGTCCAGTACCGAATTTAATGGTTGAACGAGTTGAAAAAATACAACCCGTCTTCAAATATGTGATCCTTGTCTTCCAGATTGTGGAAAATGGCAGTAAAGAAACCTTTTGAGCCCAACTGTAGGTCAACATGTCCCTTGGGTTTCGACCAGTTCTTGATCCATTTAAGAAAATCTCATTCTAATGGCCATAATCCTAAGAACATGCCTATTAGGGCATGATCTTTCATATATTAAGTTTTCTCTACTACTCTTATTTAACTAACTACATACTTTGGGGCCACATAGGCATTTGGAATGCATTTAGCTAGTTCCCATACATGAGTCAATTTTGGATGAGAAGATTCATCTTCCACTTCCATTTCTTTTCCATTATTCAGTTCCTCATGGTAGAGTTGATCCTACAGCTGCGATGATGGCTCAAAGGGTGACCTCAAGCCAAAATCACTAGATGGGTCACTAGCTACCACATTTCGATATGAGGGGGTTCACACCCCCTCTTCTTCAACCATAGATGCAAGATCAGAGCCACCTCTAAGAATAAATTGTTGAACTAATTTAGAGGTTGGAAATCGAACTTGGAATCTAGGTCACCGTAATCATCCAAACCCTAGTCATCGCTTCCAACTTAAAAATATTGTATCTTTCCTCAATAATCAATAATTTTTTTATAATAATATTATTTATTTTATTCTCAACAAAATCTAAATAATCCACTATCATTTTATATTTTCATACCAAAAATATATTATATAACATTTCATATATGGATGACTATTTCTCCACTATATAATAATCCTATGAGAGATGATTTATCAATAACAATGAAAAGTGGCATAACAACTAGTCCCTACCTGTGGGACAATGAACATTCAATCATTGGAATAAAAAGTTAACATTCTAGGTGATGAGGTTTTAACGAGAGTAGAAACAAATGTAGGTCCCTTTTAAAATATAATGGATCTAATGGTAGGACCTTTAGCTTGGGAAGTGGATCTAAAACATTGAACTCCCAATTTATTTAGCACTAAAATGTTGGATTAAGGTTATATATACTATCAACATTAAATCATTGAAACTAGGGCACATTCAAACACTGGTAAATATGATAGTTGTGCTTGTGTAGATGATCCATAAATAGGTCCATGTGACTATCCAACAATAAACAAAAAAAAAATTGAAAATACAATATAATATATTTTTTTGTTTTTGTAACTCAACATCATACTGAAGGTTTTTGTTGATTACGTGAAAATATCAAAGAGAAATGATAGATTATAAGAAAATATCAAAGATAAATGACTAAAGTTTTCATGGTGCATTTATACATCATTTACAATATTCCATCAAGATCCCAAATCAGGAGTATGGTATGAGAGTATAATATCTCTCTATAAGAATACACGTGAGTATAGTATCCCATGTAGCTTAGCAATTTCTCACATGTATATTTCAACAACATTGGATGCCTTGTGTGCTGACTTCACTAGAGTAAAATGGACAAATTTAGTAATCTTGTCCACCACTACCATAATAGAATCATGTTTCTTAGCAGTCCTAGGTAGATTAGTAATGAAATCCATGGTCACAAATTCCCACTTCCACTCAGGAATAGGAAAAGGATGTAACAAACCAGCTGGATGTTTGTGCTCAACCTTGACCTTTTGACATTCAAGGCATCTAGCAATAAAATCAACAACCTCCTTTTTCATGCCTAGCCAATATTATTTTTTTTTTACAACGACAATTGTTTTCTAGTAGCTTGGGTGTCCTGCATAAGGAACCTTATGCATATCTGAAAATATCATACTTTTCAACTCCTGATCATTTGGAACATAAACTCTGCATCTATACATGAGGATTTCATCCTCTTTTATTTCATAACCTTCAAATTTCTCTTGCAACATACCTTGTTGTAAAGTCACATTTATGTCCTCATATCGCTGATATGATTTGGAAAATTCTAAAATTATGTCACAAAAATCTGATTTGTACATGCTAATGGTTGTATCATGCATCTTGTGCACCCTCTTGTTGAGTGCGTCATCCACCTTGTTCTCTTTTCCTCTAATATGATTCAAAGTCATACTCACTAAGGAATTCTAACCACCTGCTTTGTCTGGAATTTAAACTTGGTTGTCCAAATAGCTACTTCAGACCACTATGGTATGTTCTTAGCTCAAATATTTTACCCATGAGATAGTGTTGCCACATCTTCAAGGCATGCACTATGGATGTTAATTATAATTCATGAGTAGCATAGATCCTTTCATTCTCTTTTAACTTTCTTTATTTGTAGCGTATCACATGCCGATTCTGACTAAGGACTCCACTAAGCCCTTCCTTGCATGCATTCATGCATACAATCAAGTCTTCATCTGAATCAACAATGATCAAAATTGGTGCACTTGTCAAAAAACTCTTCAAGTGTTGAAAAATTCTTACACAATCCGAAGTCCATTCAAATAACACACCTTTCTTTTGCAAGGATGTAATTGGATGTGTAATATTTGAGAATCCTTCAATAAAACTTTTGTAATAACCTGCAAGTTCCATACAGGAGCTCACCTCTATGACATTTTTTGGTGTCGACAATTCCTCAATGGATTTTATCTTTTCTGGATCAATAACTATTCCTTCCTTGAAAATGATATGACTGAAATAATGAATCTATCATTGGTAAAATGAAAACTTGCTCAACTTTTCATACAATTGTTGCTTTCTCAAAACTTGCAGCACCATCCTCAAGTGCTTCTCATGCTCTTCTTCAGACTTTGAGTAAATAAGTATGTCATCTAGAAATACATTGACAAACTTATCTAAGTAATTTATGAAAAATCCATTCATCAAA
>JASDQU010504183.1:32940-50288 GCA_032191745.1 Picea mariana | reverse complement strand
GGAAATATCTGTCTCTGTGTTTCTCATATATGTGACTGATGCTGAATGTGCCATTGTTTATTTCCCTGCATTATTGTGATCATCATTTAGTGTCTCAGCAAAGAGTTTAAAAGAAGCATAATTGTTTAAGCACGGTAACAACTGATTCACCCCCACCCCCCCCTCTCAGTTGTCCAACATCATGCTCTTGTTCAAAGGAAGTCCAAAAACCTATGTCAATCATTTCTCAAAACTCTTGACTTTGCTTGTGGACCATACCCTTAGTTTATCTTAGAGTCACATGATACTATAGTCCTATCATGCACCCTGGTCCTAATTTCATTATTGGTAGGTAACCTTGAACCCAACAACCGACATTTCATCATTGGTCATTGATTGGGTGGTTTCCCTTATGTTCGATGAAAAGACATCTATTCACACATTGGGATTTGTGTATTGTCTTGGATGCCATTATCCTTATTGGTGGTTTCCTCACCTTTGTCATCATTTTTCCTCATTGGATTCTATTCAGAGGGTGTTTTCATGTACCGCTTGCACTTGGCACATGCGAAAGATGCACAGGGTCATTTTTTCGTGAACATGTTCTTCATCCGATTTCCTCCAAGCCATGAAGCTCTTTCTTTATACCTCATGATGAATCATGATAGATTCCTTAATTCTCTCCTTTCAGTGGGTCTCCTTCCATCGAATTGAGATCATCTATTCTGGAAATGAGACCTAGAGTCTTATGAGTACCTTGAGGCTTGAAGTCATTAGTGGAAGGTTCTCTCACCATCGACAGTTGGGAATACATCAATGTCTCTTGATCGATGGATTCTTCAGGTGTTCGACACCGACTCCATTATTCACAATTGTAAGAATGTACTTGGTTCCTTGATACCTATTTTCATTATCAATAGGTTGTTTCATGTTTGTTAATGGTATACTTCAATGACCGGTAATCAAATGATGTCTCATTGTGTTCGAACTCAACTCCTTTATTCACATGATGTAGACTTTCACGCTTGGTTGATTGTGTAGAATACTTGAAGACATCAATATGTGGCCATAAATTTCTTGATTTGTTGCTTCCTTTTAATTGGACCAGTACCTATATGACTTCAGTGATCATGGGAGATCAGATTGTACTCCATTGTATACAAATATCTTTAAATTTGTTTTGAGATTGGTTCTTCCAGGCCTTGTTCGTGACTATGACAAATTTTGGCATGTAACTGAATTTTTATTTTCCTATTCATGGCCACAGACAGTTGTTTGGTATATTTTCACATGGATCTGTAGTGTAATTCTATTGGCAACCATGTATGCAAAGTCAGTGTAGAATGTAATGAACAACTAGTTCTTCTAGATGGTTCCCCATCACTCCACTTCTGGCTTGTTTATAATGTATTTCGGCCATTGTAGATACTCCTCTGACCTCACACATTAGGGGGCATCTATTATAGAAATATTTTCCTCACCCTATGCAATCTTGCACAGAAGGCCTTTTTTCCATTTCCTTATGCAGACTTATCATCCCTGTTTGTAAATCCCAGAGCTAAAAATACATATTTTTCCACATGTACACACCTTGCCTACTATACAACATGCGTATATGCAAGATGCACCACTACATCCCACGTACATCAGGATTTGTGCCCAAAAAATGAAAATTAGTGTCGAGTTTCCATGTCACGTAAGGAGATCTATGATCCTTGGCCTTCCATATACTAGAAACGTTCTTAATAGGACCTTTAGTTCCATTTGAAGGATATAAGTGGGCCAATTCTGAGCTATGGAAAAGAGGAGAAAGAATTCAACTTTGAGTGAAAAGTTACTCTGGATAAATTGTTTACTTCATATTGAGTCTACATCCCTTTGTCCTTTAAGTTTGAACACAGTGTTTAACCCCCAATCTCTTCCCTTATTTGATTGAGAACTTAATTGTCTCTCTTCTTTGAGCTTTCCTTTGGTGGAGGATTGAAGTGGTGGAGGCCCAGTAGGAAGGAATTTGGTTTCTCGATTCTGAACCACGCCGACACAAAAGTCTGTAACATTTTCACTTTTGATGATCATATATTAATAGAAATACTCTTTTCCTGTCCAATTGATATCTTGCAAATATTTGAATTATTATTCCATAGGCGTATTTGTCATGTTTATTAATGGATTATTATATTGAATGTTCTACCATCATTTATTATCACCATATGCTTTCTTTGCTTGGTTTTTGATGACTAGTTGCAGGTATATTGCTTTGGGTCAAGTGATCAACGGTGGACTTCATCGAATGTCTAGATGAGGTAGGCATTTTATCTTGTCTTACTAGCATATTTTTCAACATAGAATACTTGAGAATAGAGTTGATTTCTGCAGTCATTTTCGTCTATTGTGGTTTACCCTAGCCATAGAGAGATTTTCCTCATAACACCTAGTAACTCTAAAGTGGTTTTAGCCACTTCTAGGAGAAGTCGTCTCCACTAAGTGAAGAGTCACAAACCTAGTGCCATCTCACAACTTGTATTTATATGTGGGGATGGTGTCTGATTTGAACACACTCACCACACTAGCTCTGCAGCTATGAAGAAGTGCACAAGTCTTGGAGGAACTGCTACTGTAGCTAAGTGTGACATCAATAAGGTTTTTTTTTGGTATATATCTTGGTATATCTTGTTTAAGTGGTGTGCTACTCTTCCTAGTGAAGCACTAGAGGAGGATATTTTGTTCATTCTTTGGTGTATCTATATTGAGGAAGTTTTTGTTGGGTCGTCTCCCCCATGAGGGTTTGCCAGGATAATCTATGTGTCTTTATTGTTTTTGTGATCACCTCTCTTTCAATAATCCTATTTATACAACCAATTTTCTAAATTATTATAATATTAAAGAAGAACCATAATTACGAGTTGTATAAGTAAAACATTAACATGGTATCAAATCATGCCTAAAAGAGACCAACTCAGAATCTAGTTTTCAATATTGCAGCTGCTACAAAATTAAGGTTTCTGCATAAACCATAAGTGTGATTTTTTCCTTGTTTGAGGAGGAATTTGGAGAAAGTAACCACACCTAGGAACGCACCCTAGGACAAAACATCTAGTCCCTGGATCAGAATTCCAAAAATTGAAGTTTGAGAAAATAGGGTTTCCTCATAAAACCCTAGGTTGTAGTTGCGGTTGCAGTATTTGTTTCAGTTTTAGTATCAGTTGTAGTGTAAGTTGTAGTTACAGTTCCATTTCCTTCATGCCAATTGTAGCACTCATTGCAATGGCAACACAAGTTGCAGTATTAGTTGCAATGGAAGTTTTTGTGAAGTAGTGGGACTAATTTTTTATTTTCCTAATGCACCTTGCCCTAGCAAATATCCAGCTACCTTTAGATTACAAGTTGCAACACCTTTAAAGTTTTAAAGGTTCATTACTACTTTTCGTTTCTACTAGATGGTGCCACTACCTGCCGATACTATCAGAGGTATGTACTTATGTTCAAACTGTATCATTATTATAAAGGGTATTTGTAGGAGAAATGATCTTTCATCTAAACAACAATTGTAGATCGAGAAGGATCTCAGATCTATTGCATTCATAGGAACTATGCACCCCATGTTTGATTACTTTGATATTCCTCTATCTGTTATGAAATTATTGTGATATTATGAATATTCAGGTTTCATTTTGATCTCTTGAAGTTATCATACTAACCATTGTTCAAAATTAAATTCAAAGTATTATATTGATTAAAGTTGAGATTATAGAGTTTATTCCCCAACTCATATTTCTATCAAGATAGCATATTTTCTTAGTACAAAGGACATGTTGAAGAGAATACTTGTTATATTGAGTGAAGGAGACTCAGAAGAAAAGAAACAACACTCATTTTTTAGGACAAGACTCCAAGTTCTAGGTTTGATTGATTAAGTTGATAAGACTCAAATTCGCACATGTTAAGTTTGATAACTACCTGATTACAAGTAAACACTATAGTTGAGATAGAAATCTTTGAAAAGTTTTATACTTGGTATCATGTGAGAATTATTGAGATAAATGATTATTGTAATCATTTACTATATATAACTAACATCTCCTCTAGGAGAAGCTTCTTGTTTTGTTTATAGGTTACCATGGAGGAATGATTGATCACAACACTAGAAGAGAGTTTCTCTCATTCCTTATTATTGTATTTCTTACATTTTACCCTTGTTTTAGATAGGTCACAATAGATAACTATGAAGGAGATACTGTGACGATCATTCTCTCTATTGCTTTTATTATAAAGAGTATTATCCTTGTCTATTTTTTCTCCCTTGTTTTTCTTGTTCCAGAAAGGTCATAGATGATAACCCCAAGGTAGATGTAGTAATGATTGCAGGAGGAAATATATATTAGATGAGACATGGAGAAGACTATCCAAGTTGTATACATGACCGTATACATCCACATACCAAAGAAGATGAAGAAGAAGCTACTTTTGAGATATAGAGTATCTCATATGGAGATTCATTGTAAGGAGCAGAAGGTTCCAAAGATGACCGAACATTAGAATAGAACTCACAGTAGACTTGGTGAATGGATAATGAAGCCACCTTGATAGGAATCATAATCTATTTGAATTATGACTCAACTTTCATATTAAGACTTGGTATTCAACACCAAGTATATCCCATAGAGACTATGAATTTTTTGTAGACTCAGAAGAAATCAAGACTCATAGTAATCCTGAACTTAGAAAGGATCATATGGGAAAAGGAGACATCTTCTAGGATTGGAATACAAACTCCATGAGTTGAGAATAATAGATCATAGCTTTAGATACTTCTAGGATATATGCAATATCCTGGGAATATTCCCTTGTTTTAGTGACATATGAGGAAGCCAATCAGAAAGACTGGAATATGGATTTTTCCTTGAGACTAGAAGGGAAGTCAGTGGTGGATTCCAAGATTGATATACCATATCAAGAATGTTGCAGATAACAATACAAATCCTGATTTGTGCCCAAAGTATTCTCCCAAAAAGAGGGAGAAGAATATGGCGAGACACTTGATCCATTAATAAGAAGAAATATATATATATATATATATATATATATAACAAACATGATTCATTAAAAGAGGTCGACACAATATGAGATTCAGAGGGAAAAGGTATGAAAATCCCTGTATTTGAGATTGAGTTATCTCCAGTGCCAATTGGTGCAGTACATGAGTTGGGCCATGGAGACATGACTACAATAGAAGATTGAGTTACCTCCAGAGAAAGAGGATAAGATACCCTCAGTGTTAGTATCAACCACTCTCAGTTTCATATGAATTTGTTTCCATGATATTATATAGAAACTACTCTCAGAGTTCAACAACTACAGTGAGAATAGAGTAGTTATCCTCATCTTTAGAAATAACAAGTCTAGGTGAAGAGTCTCGGTTCTAGAAGGAACAATTGCATAAAAGGTAGAGTACACACTCTCAGGAAATGAGACAAATAATTCTTTGTAGAAAGCACATAGAACCAACACAAGATTATGCATATTGATTTACAATTGAGCAAGTGTACCAGGTTGTTACAATGTGATGTGAAAATTTGGTTTCGAAGTACAGGATAGGAAGACTCATGTATGCAAGCTAAATAAAGCTCCAAGATATTGGTATGGTAGGAATGATATTTTTTATGATGATCTTGGGCTTTACCAAGAGTAAAGTTGATCAAAACCTTTACTTTAAGATTGAGAATGATGGACTAGTTATATTGTTGCTATATGTGGATGACTTATTCTTGACAAATGAATAAAATATCATCACAGATTGTAAGAAGAATCTTGTCACTAAATTATAAATGAGGACCTAGGCATGATGCACTATTTATTAGGTCTTGAAGTATGGTAGATCCCAGAAGATATTTTCCTTAGTCAAGGAAAGTATGATGTGGAATTTTTGAAGATATTCGACATGATCGACTATAGAACCATGTCCACTCCTATGGAGACGAATATGAAGTTATTTATTGATACTCTATATAGATAGATGATTGTTTTGTTGATGTATCTGATGAATACCAGACCATATATATTATTTTTTGTGAACACCTTGAGTCAGTATCTAGTGGATCCTAGATGTGTTCACCTTGTAGCTGCAAAACATGTGATGAGATGCCTTAAGGGTATGTTGGACTATGGCCTCTATTATACTAGATACTGTGACTTCAAGTTGTATGGCTATACTAATTCACATTGGGATGAAAGTGCTTTAGACAGAAAAAGCACTTCAGGATGTTGTTTCAGTTTGGGGTCAGTCATGACTTCATGGAAAAGAAAGAATCAATCCAGTATTTCTCTCAGTAAGATAGAAGAAAAGTACATTGCAACATACTCCACCAATTGTGAATCCATATGGCTTCAGAAGTTTTTGATAGGTCTATTCGATTTGGAGATGGAAACTACCATGATACTATGTGATAACTAGAGTTGCATAAATATGATAGAGAACCCAATGTTCCATGATAATACAAATAACATAGAGATCCAATATCACTACATTCGTGACATGGTGCAGAGGGGAGATGTAAAGCTCCAATATGTAGGCACAAATGAGCAGGTTGCATATGTGTTGACTAAGTCTTTGTCTCGTGTGAAGTTTGAGTACTTCTGAGACAAGATTGGTGTAGGACAAAAGGACCTCCCTTGAAAGGGGGAGTGATGTTGATGATACTATGGTATCCTGACCAAAAACGGGTATCTCAGATAGGATTTTATAACCTAGGTGACTGATCATCCATGGGTATATCCCAAAGGTCTGGTAAGGACAGTCTGTCAGAGTACCTGTGCATGTATATGCCAATTTTGGTCAGTAGTGGTAACTTAGTTAGAATTTTATATCCTAGAGAATATTATGATTCTTGGGTAGATCCTGAAGGTCTGGTAAGGACGGTTTGTCAGAGTACCACATGGTAGTTCAGTTAGGATTCTATATCCTACAGAATATTATTATTCATGGGATGATCTCGAAGGTCTAGTAAGTACGGTCTATCAGATTACCATAGATGTTGATGTTGATGCACCTGCTTCATTATGTTTCCAAAAGTGATGCTTGTACTAGGTTGTTGATGCCCAAGTTGGCATACTCATTTTTTATATGATACAATAGGATGTCTACAGGATCAAAGGTATGCTTATCTATTAGTTTTAAGGCTTATTCTTATGTTGTTATGGTAAATGCTTGAGGCATGTCATGGTAGTGATTGTGCATGGTACACCTTGGTGATGGTATGATACATTGTTAGAGGCACGTTTATGTAGGAACATCACCATCATCATTTAATGAGGAAATGTGGAGGACAACTCAACATCTATCCCAGTGCACTTAACTGGTTTGGATTCCAAGGAGGACATGTCACTTTAAATTTTGAAAAAATTGTAATTAAATATCCCATGAGATCTTGAAGCTAGAGCCATTGTATGTGCTCCAAGAGATTGTAATTTCATTTAATGCCTATAGGATTGTACATATTTTGAGCACCGACTCATATCTGGATTGTAATTATTCATTTATTTTAATAATCCTAGTGGCATGATGTTTTTAATTGTGATATGAAAACACTATAATAGTCTAGAGGGAAGGCTAGAGAAACTCCTTCATGTATAAATCAATGTAATCTATGCCCAAAATGTGCTGCTGAGAAAAGAAGCTGAAATTTTCTGAAGGCTGTTGAAATCATTGTAAATATTTGCTAAAGGAATATAGAAGAGGAGAATTGGTTTCAATTTCCGAGATTGCTTATCTTTGAGAAACTGGGTTAATTTTGTGTTATTTTATCTCTGTGTTTGTGTGTGTGTGTGCATATAAATGGTTGGTTGAATGAGTCTTTAATGTTAATTTGATTTTCAATTGTTTCTCTTCTAAAATATTGGTGCAAGGAGTGCGGAGACCGAACCATATATAGGCTCAAATAGCTTAGGAGAGATAGCATAAGTTTACGCAGAGTGCAAGGAGTGCGCCTATAGTGATAGGAGTATAAAATATCAAAGGGGAGACCAGTGCAAGGAGTGCACAGAGTCGACACTTCATTAAGTGTTGATAAATATCAGAGGAGAGATAGCGCAATGAGTGCACGGGTGACTTTTTCAAGTCCCAAGGTTAGAGGAGAGATAGTGCAAGGAGTGCATAGATGACTTTTTCAAGTCCCAAGCTCAGAGGAGAGATATCATAAGGAGTGTGTAGGTGACTTTTTTTTAAGTCCCAAGCTCAGGAGGGAAGCATAAAGTGTGCGCCAAGGTTTGAGTCCTTTAAGTGGAAAAGTTCAAGGAGGGATATCGAGAATAAATCCTCGAGAGGAGGAATCTATTTTGTTTTTAAGATCGAGTGGACAATATTTTTTGGGAAATATTAGAATCCCTCACATTTGTTATATGAAAGAGAAGGAGCATGGTTGTTAAGACCCCAAGTCCTTCAGAGTCCGCTGCTCCAACCATTTTTTTTTAGTTGTTGGTGTAAGTGAGGTAAAATCCCCGAAGCTTCGAAGTCTCAGAGTGAATCTACACTGTAGATCATTGGGTGAGTGTGAGTTTTTGGATCCTCAATTAGTTCGGTGATTCAACACTCTGGGAGAAATTGGTTGTTGTTGTGTGGAGTGGATAATTCCCTGAAGTCCCGAATTCCGGAGTAAATACCGACCATCAGTTGTTTGTTACACATAGACTGTAGATTTTCGAGTGTTCAAAATTTGACAATTCAGGAGAAGTTGGTTGAGGTTGGAAAAGTAACGAATCCCAAAGCCAATCCTGACCATTTGTTGAAGGGTAAATGAGGACCGTCAGATTTGTGGATTTCATCCCTTCGCTAGTTCGAAGGTATTGTGTGTTGGAGTCGCAAAAAGTCCCGAAGCCCGAAGCCCTGGAGTTCCTTTTAGTTGTAGATCGTGGAAAGGAATGTGGACCATTGATCCTTGAACTCTTTAGGAGTTCTCCAGTTTGGATATTTGGGAGAATTGGAGTGTGTTGTTGGTAAATCTTCCAAAGCCCTGAATTTTCGGAGTGCCGAAGTTACCTCTTCCCAAGTTTTAAGCCCAAGGTATTAGGCCTAAGTTCATGTGCACAAATCTGCGCAAGTAAGAATACCCTCATGAACACACAATTCAGCGCAGTGAGAGAAGAAAATTCCTATGGAAAGAATTCTAAGGGTTATGTGAGGACCCGAGAGCGACTTCAACTCCTGTGTAACTTGATCCTAGACTAGGAGGTCATGCGAGCCCTAGGGGGGGTTTGGATCACACATCTTGGATACTTGGAATATGGTTTGTTGTATGGTATATGAGTGAATCTATGGAACATGTTTGATGGTATCTCTTGCTACATAGTTTATGGATGTTGGCACATGATTAAGGCACATGGTTTGAGGTACATCTTAGTTACGTGTTGATGGTGTTGATTTTGGCATCTTGTTGAGGCATTGGTATATGTATGAGGAACATCTTTGGTGCATGGTGTAAGGCATATTCTTGGTACATGTATGAGGTGAATGTCTTGGTGATATTGGCAGATGTTGAGATACAACTTACTGATGTTACGGTACATTGATTAGTAGCACATCTTGGCTATATTGGTATCTTAGTATTGAGGTTGTATTGGTTATGCTTGAGGAACTTCATTGATGATATCATATGGTAAATGGTATGATTGAGTGATATGGTATATGCTTGAGATACATTTTTGGTACATGGTATGGTACATGTGTTGATGTACATGATTGATGGTTGAGGTACATAGTACAGGTGTTGATGCATGATTGATGCACTTGTTGTGGTACATGTGTTGGTGCATTGTTGATACACTTGTTTTGGTAAAGGTTGTGGTATATTTTTTATGCTTGGTATGGTACAGGTTGATGGTTTGGTACATGCTTTGGTACATGGTTGAGACACATATCTTGTGATGGTATGTTGGTGATATTGGTACATTCTTGATAGAGGCATTTGTTGGTGATGTTGGACATCTAGTTGAGAGGTGTCCTTGGTATATGATTCATGTGAGAGGATATGGTTGAGTATCAATGACATTGACAGGTTGGACAGGATGATGTGGTAGGTTGGATACAGTGAAAGGTTGATGAAAATGACAAGTTAGATATCAGTGACAGGGATAATGATTAATTACATGTTGATGTAATAGTGGAAGTGACAGTGGCAATGATTGTGGTAGTGATATTTTTTTCTACACTTATATTTTAAGGTGATAGGACATGACAAGGAATGGGGGTTGTAGCCTCCTTCCGATTGGTGCCAGAGAACACAGGGAATTGGAGCTTCATTAAGGTTGGAGCCTGAGAATCATGGTTTTGTAGCCTCCTGGTTGGAGCTATAGAATTCAGGGAGTTGTATATATATTTATATTGGAGCCTGTAAATAGGGGGTTCTAGCCTCCTTCCAGTTGCAACTAGAGAAATGGGAAGTTGGCGCTTCCAATGAATGTAATCTTTGATCTATAAGAAAGTATTCCATGGTTTTATCCCATTTGGGTTTCCACGTAAACTCTAGTGTACTTTGTATTTGATGCGATGTTGTTGATATGATGTTGCTCATGTTTATATGCTCATGATATACTAATGATACATTGATTATATACTACTGATAAAAGTTGACATTTATATATTGTGGTTAAAATTGGTAAAAGTGCTCATACTAATTCACGCCCCCTCTCAATACTCATACTATATTGTTAAAATACTACTGATAAAAGTTTACATTTATATATTGTGGTTAAAATTGGTAAAAGTGCTCATACTAATTCACGCCCCCTCTCAGTATTCCAACAATTGGTATCAAAGCAAGTCCTTCAAGAAATAATTTTAACCACTAGAAGGAATATCATGGATGTTACACATCAAAATTACTCACTTCGATAGTGTTGCTTATGATGCTTATGTCATACTTATGATGACATCAAAAAGACACTTGAAACACCTCAAACACTTGATTTGGAAGAGGAGGAATGGTTAACTAGGCTTATGAACCTCTTTCCATCTGAAAGAACCCAAAAAACTGAGTTTTTGGAGGAGAGCGCTCCCCTATACCTCTCTTAGGAGTGTTGGCGCCCCCCTATACACTATATGGGAGTGTTATAACACTACCTTTGCCCTTTTGGAGGAGCGCTACTACTTTTGGGAGTGTTGGTTCCCCCCTAAAGCCTATTGGGGAGCGTTATAATGCTATGACAACCTTTTTAAGGGAGCACTACCTATTCTGGGCAGCAGTTGGTTTGTTGAGAAGAATGGGGGAAAGATCTTTTCAATCTTGGAAGGTAGTTGGATTCGAATCCCTAGTTCAACCATGATCTTAGGGAAGATCCCTAACTCAAGGAGGAAAATACTCAACTTACCCCAAAGATATCTCAAGTTGTTGAGCCTCTCCAAGGCTATATAAGCAAGCTTTCTCATGGTGAAAGGGGGAGCTAGATGGAGAATCATACCCAACTTATGATCTCATAAGTGATATTTGGAGAAGGGATGAGAAGCATGAAACCTATGATATCATAGGAAACACACAGTAAAGTGGAGGCTAATCAGCGAAGCTATTGTCATTCCGATCGTGGATCTTTTGAGCAAGGGTTAGACAAGGAGAACCTGACAAAACTACTACATTCCATCTATGGTTGTAAGTAATGTTTTGTCCTCATTAATGTAATATGATTGGCCTGTTTCTTTCTAATTTGTGTTTGACATCACATGAATTTGTCTCTAAGTAGATAGGTCTTCTTTGAACTAATCTCGATAGAATAGGAAGTGGTTGTACTTTGTTTGTCTACAGGGCTTATCGAGGAGCTCAATATTGGAGTTCAACTTGGAGCATGCAGGGACAAACACCAGTAAAAGGTACATCTTTCCTCCTTCCTCTTCATGCATTATTTTTTGTAGACCTAAAAGGAAGTCAGTGACCATGATAAGCACTTTCTGTCTTAGAGTTAAGAGTCTAGCTCTTTGAGGAGATCTACCTGTCTGCAGGGAGATTTTCCTTCAATAGAAACTAGCGACTCCACTGGGGAAGAATCAAAACTTTCTTAGTTTTTTTTTTCCTCATAGACCTTGTATTACCTTTTTTTTCTTAAGCCTTGTTCACCCCTTTATATATGATTGCACTTGTTGATTGAATCCTTAGTCCATCACATGCATCCTAACTGGCAAACAATTGACTGAGTTTTTGGTTTTTTTTGACATTTTTCTAAGTTTTTCGAGCCTGGTGCCCCTATACCCATGTTATCCAAGCGCCAACACTCCCTAGAAGCCTCAGACAGAGATTTATAATGCTCTGGTGGCCCTTACACCAGAGTGATAGCCTCTTTTTTGCAAAATTACCTTCCAGAATTGTGTTTTTTGCAACTCAGTCTTTGTTTTTGCCCTTGTCCAGCTTCTTGATGATTCATTACATCTTCCTAATGACATTTGACCCTCTACTTTCTGAGAAGCAGGCACTTTTTGTTCATATTTGGTGACCTTCTCTCCTATTTTGAGTTTTTGCTCCTGTTGAGAACTTGGAATCGATCCACTGCCTTTTTCTCTCTTGTCTGACTGAGCAGAAACTTTGGTGAAGGACATCAGAAGTCTACGAATCTTCTCATTTGGTTTTTTTTTGAGGTCATTATTCTTGAAAATCTCTCTTTTGAGTGAATTGTTTGATTTTTCTTTGTTATCTTTTGTTTTCTGTTTGCTTCTTGTTTCAATCACAACAAGAGGGTGTGTGTCGTGTGTGTGAAATCTGATCATACTTGTCTGAATCTCCTTGATTTGAAAGGGTAGTTGGTAGGAGAAGTTTTTTACATTGAATTCATCATCATTCGCATACAAACAATAAAGATACATCTTAGTGATTGATTTGCATATTAGAAGACATTTCTAAAAAAATTTAGCATCACATTGGATTTGATTGAGAAAAATTGTTGGAGGACATTTCATATTAGTGTTTGAAAGTGAAAATGACTCTTTCTCTTTCCCTTAAATAGGTGTTCATTGAAAAGAAATGATTGCTTATCATATTTTATGCATCTTTTTGAGAATTGAGTCCTCATTCCATCAGTTTCACTTTCGTGCACCCTTTGAGTAAAGAACAGTTGTAAAATGAATGCTAATTAAAAATTATCTAGAACATTTTTTTTTTAGGAACTTCCACCAATAGTAGACTAGGGTTAGCACTTTGGATTAGGTTGTGAGTACAACTCTCCAAATTTTTCAAAACAAACATTAGTATCCTGTGCTAGGGAGAGTCAAATCCAATTGTCATATTGGTTTTCCGGGATCCCCCTCTCACATAGGGGTTACGCACGAGGTCGCATTCGGGTGAATTACAAAGATTGTCCCTCCGTGGTTCAATTGTTTGTAGTGGTCGAATCATATATTGGGGGTCACTTGGAGGTATACCCACGATTATGTGTGGGATCCTCTTTAGTTGATTTCAGACTTGTTATCATGCCCATACATTTCAGATCGGACTGTCGACTATACCCACCCAGGGACTCACTATGAATTGGTGTCTTTAGTTGCCATAATATTTAGGTACTTACACAAGGTGACGGTGAAGGGAAGTATCACTGTACCTGGAACAGACATTGGTCAAACTCACTCGGGCTCCTTGGAGGGTAAATCCACAATTACTACGTGGAAGCTTGCACCAAGGTGAAATTCCGTTAAGCAGGTCACCATTGTAACTATTCCACCATATCCTAGCCCCTTCTTGACTTGATCACGCGACGTTGGATTTCATCACCAACTAGTACGATCATCGAGAGAAGTTTTGTCTTCTTGGTTGATTCCTAGATTTTATTAGTGCATGTTGTTTCTTTTTGTTATTTGGCCCTAGATTTTCAGTGTGTTCTATTATTCTCCACAATTGAGCCCATAGACGATAAAGGTCTTTGCCGATCACGTAGGATGCAAGGGCTGCCTCTGGAAGGCTATCAACCCCTACCTCCTAACCCTCCAAAAGACAACTATCGTAGAGAGGTAGAAAATCAATCTAACACTGGAAGTGTTATTGCTCCTCCATTAGATAACTAAGAAAGCACTTTGGTCACAGTTAAAAATCCCACTACATCTATGTCGGTAACCCCTCTTGAACCACTTTTGGTTCATTTAGACTCCCTTGGGAACGACATATATGAAGAGATCCCATGATTACCAGAGAGGATATTTACCGAAACATATATGGGATCCACAGAACCAATCTTTGGTGATGAGTATAGGACTCCTGTTCATCCTAGCACCGTAATAGAAACCAATCCCACACCTACTCGTTCTGTATGGAGGAATTCATCGGGACATGATCTCTATGAACATTTTGAATCCTTTCGACAACCCCTTCAACCTCATGACCCTCCTACTGAAATAAGACCATCTGGTCAAACCATGAATCACCCAGTCGATCAGGTTATTCACCCCACTGCTACACTAGCACAAGTCCATCCTAATGATGGACTCATCACCTCTGCTCATCCCTAAAGCACTTCAATCTCTACCCCTATTTCTACAAGATTTTATTATATAGCTCCACATGTTCCACATGATCCTGCTGGGACATATTCTCACCCCAGAACACAGACCCTTGCTGGCCAACCACAACTGGATGGAGGGAAACCACCATCGAACGAACCTTTCCCTCTTGGAGGACTACCTTTCCATGGTGGGCCTACCCCTCCTGGGGGACAACCCAATTTTCATGCTCCTCTTGGAGGGAAACCTCTATTTTCCAGTCACACCTTGGTCGTAAATCCTGTTGGAAAATGTTTAACAGGTAGCATATGCTTGTCATTGATGGCAAGTACAGTAATGAAGATGGCATGGGTACAGGAAGAATGTATAGAGGATTGTTGGCATGTTTTACAAGCAGTGTATGCTTGTCATTGATGGCAAGTACAACAGTGATGATGGCTTGAGTATAGCAACGATGATCAGCAGTGCAGTGATATTCAGGAAGATAAGTTCAGGTTGATCGAATGATCGAAGGCCCGTAAAGCTTAAGAAGCATTTCTGATCGTTGGATCCATTCAAAATTCCCGAAAGAACAAGGGTCATCAGATCTGAATGAAGACAAGAAGAGTGCACTGAAAAAGGAGGACAGATCTTAGACGTTAGATCCAAGCACAGGACCCGACCACCGTTGGATCGAGGAGAATCTACACGATCCTTAAAGAACAAGGAGAAGCGGACGTAATTGCGATATGCAAAATCGTGACTTAATCTGATCCGTCAGATCGAGGTTGAATCTGGACCACTGATTTAACTCCTTATCGGAGTTTCATAGAGTGGGACTTGAAGGTGTCGAGAACTCACAAGGCGAAGTGGCGAAATCACGAGAAGATCTGGGCCGTAGGATCTGGGGGAAGTACGAAGGACCAATAGCCGTTAGATATGGTGAAGCTGCAAGGTATATATGACAATCATGGTTCATTGGATCAAGAGGACACGTGGTGAAAGATCGTCATGTCGCTGACTGGAAAGTCAAAGCAACGGGGTTTGATCTTAGCCAACACATCGAGGTTTGATCTTAGTCGTCAGATCAAGGTTTGATCTTGACCGTTGATATGACTTCATCTCAGAGTCTCAGCTATCGTGACTTGGAGTGATGAGACCCTTCATCACAGGAAATACGAGATGCGAATTCACGAAGAGATCTGGACCGTCAATACACCAAGATTCTGGACCGTTGATCCAGCTCCATCTCGGAGCTTCTCCTATCACGACTTGGAGTGACAAGAACCTCCATCTAAGGAACAACGAGATGTGAGATTGCGAAAAGATCAAGACCGTCTGATCACCAAGAATGTGGATTGTTGATCTTAGCTCCATCTCAGAGCTTCACCTATCGCAACTTGGAGTGAAGAGAGCCTCCATCTAAGGAACAATGAGACGCGAGATCGCGAAAATATCTGGACCGTTGATTCATCGAGATCGTGGACCGTCGATCAGGGTCGATGAAGATCATGAGTTCGCAGCACCTTTTAGTGCAGACAGTGGTCACTGCCTATGGTCATGTGGAGGAATGATCTAGCACAGAAAAGCTCCGTGTCAGAGTTTCACGAATCGCAATATGGAGAGACAAAAACAAAGTAACTTGAATTACGAATTTGCGATATGCGAAATCGCGAAAGCACCTTATGCATAAGGTTGTGGTCACAGCTCTTGGTCATGGGAAGAGAAGGAGTTAGTCCAGATAAGCTCCATATCAGAGTTTCAGGGATCGTGAATTCAAAAGGCAAAGAACACAATGCAACAAGAATTCAGATTTAGCGATATGCGAAATTGCAATGTAATCTGAACCGTCAGATCAAGTGTTGATCGAAGGGATACTGATGCACGACACAGTTAAACTGCTAGTAACCATTGATGGTTTCTATGAGAGGATGCGAAGAGACTTCGGTGTGATTTCCAGAGGAGCAGAAGAGTCACATGGAATCTGCCAGTGGAATGAAGATGACTTGTGGAGGCGATTGACAACTGGATGGGATTGTGGCTGTAAGTGAAATAGAGAAGGTGAGCTTGACTGTCACAGAGAATATGAAGAGTCTCAACTACCAGAGAGGTTGAGGAATCTCATCATAACACCCAATGATGCCGAATGCGTGGGAAAACCACCAGAGAAGATGAAGAGTTACCATGATGATCTGACAGAGCACTCGAGAGGTGGAGGATATCAGTGCGGTGTGAGCATGCAGAAGAATGGTGAATATTACATGCAAAAGATGCATAGAAGCTATATATACATGGTACAGAGAAGAGAAGGGTTGCTATTGCGCTTGGAGTTGCGGTGATCATTGTGTAGAAGGATTGAAGTGTGAGCAAGGAGGCAGAGTGAAGAAGTAGAAATGCACAGAAGAGGAATTGTGCAGTGAATGGACATGGCGCATAGAGCATAAAAAGTAGAAGAGCAGATAGCGCAAGTCATGTGTGCAGAAAGGAAATAAGGCAAATAGAGAAAATACATGCAGCAGAACAGTGATGAGTCAGGTAAGCCATTGTTGAACACCATATCACTGTAATGAGTTTTAGAAGCAAAGATATATTTTAGGGAGGTTGGGAGGTGCTCGGGAGGACTGTTGTCCTCAGAGGTTCAAGTGGGTGCTTGAACACAGGGATTTGTAGCTTCCATCTGGTTGCAGCCAGAGAAGCCAGGGTGGCAGGGTGGTGCAAGGGAGAACTCTTGTTCTCTATTATACAGGTTGGTGCCTATATGATTGGAAGTTGTTGCTTCCATCCAGTTGGTGCTGGAAACACTCAGGGAGTTGGTGCTTCCTTCTAGTTGGTGCTAGAGAAACCAGGGAGTTGGTGCTTCCTTCTAGTTGGTGCTAGAGAAACCAGGGAGTTGGTGCTTCCTTCTAGTGGGTGCTAGAGAAAACAGAGAGTT
>JASDQU010504183.1:0-32890 GCA_032191745.1 Picea mariana | reverse complement strand
CAGGGAGTTGGTGCTTCCTTCTAGTTGGTGCTAGAGAAACCAGGGAGTTGGTGCTTCCTTCTAGTGGGTGCTAGAGAAAACAGAGAGTTGGTTCTCTTAGCAAGTTACAGCTTGCAAAATAGAGGTTGTAGCCTCATTATGAGTTGGTGCTCATATGTATGATAATGTAAAGAATGTAACTATTACTTATCATATAAAGAAAAATATTTTTTTTCCCTGTATGGGTTTCTTCAGGAAATATCTGTCTCTGTGTTTCTCATATATGTGACTGATGTTGAATGTGCCATTGTTTATTTCCCTGCATTATTGTGATCATCATTTATTGTTTCAGCAAAGAGTTTAAAAGAAGCATAATTGTTTAAGCTCAGGTACAACTAATTCACCCCCCCCTCTCAGTTGTCCAATAATTGGTATCAGAGCCGGCCCCCTTTTATCTAAGGGTAGATCCTAGAGCTTAAACATGACAAGCCAAGAAGGAACTTTAGTCACTAGGCCTCCTCTATTTGATGGAACGAATTTTTCCTTCTGGAAGGTTAGAATGAGATCATACTTAATGGCCTTAGGAGCTGATGTATGGGATGTTGTAGAAACTGGATACATAAAGCCTGTTGTGCTAGCTTCCAAGGATGATAAGTTAGAATTTAGCTTTAATGCTAAGGGAATGCTATCTTGAATGGACTTGCAGAAGCCGAGTTTGTGAAGGTGATGCATCTTCAAACTGCTAAAGAAATGTGGGACAAACTCATTAACAACTATGAAGGTAATGAGAAGGTGAAATATGCCAAGCTTCAAACCTACAGAGTACAGTTTGAAAAGCTACAGGTGAAAGAAGATGAAACTGTTGGAAAATAATTTCTGAGAGTAGAAGGAATGGTAAATGCTATGAAGGCACTTGGTGAAACAATTGGGGAACCTTCTTTAGTTCATAAAATCTTGAGATCTCTCCCAGATAGGTTCAACCCGAAGGTCTCTGCTATAGAAGAACTTAATGATCTAAAAAACTTGTCTTTTGATCAACTTCTAGGGATGTTGACTGCATATGAAATGAGGATAGTTACAGATAAACCCACCTCTAAAGAAGCATCATTTAAATCAGATAAAAATGAAGATTCTGAGCCTGATGAAATTGAAGCAAAATTCGTGAGAAGACTAAAGAAAGTATCAGGCAAGTACCAAGGTAAGTTTCCCTTCAAATGTTTCAACTATGGTAAGATAGGTCATTTTGAAAATAAATGTCCACATAAGAAACATGATCAAAACTCTGAAGATGAAGAGAAGCACAAATCAAGAAGATTTGATAAGAAGAAGAGTTTATGTGTAAACAATGATGACTTCTCAGAAGACACCGATAGTGATTCCTCATGTGAAGATAAAGTAAATGAATTCTTGCTTATGGCCAAAGAGGATGGTGATAATGAAATCAAGTTCAGTGATGAGAATGATGAAGAAGCTATGGTTGATATGGAAGGAGAACTGATCAGTGCATTGGAAGAGATTGATAGACTCAGAATTAAGAACAGAAAGCAAAAACAATTGCTGATATAGTTTGAGAAAGACAGTAAACAGCCTGATGAAGACTTTGCCTTGCTGAAAGTGGAATTAGAAGAGGCAAGGAAAATCAAGGATATTATGAAACATCAGCTATCAGAAAAGAGGGCAAGATCTGAAGCCCTGGAAGAAGAAGTAGTGAAAACAAGGAAAGAAATGGAGAAATTTCAAGCCTTGTATAATCAGAATCTGTCAAGTATCAAAGCCTCAGAAGGATTAGCCACCATTCTAAGTCAGCAAAGGAATCCAAAGCTGAAAGTTGGTTTGGGTTATGAAGAGGGATCAGGTAGTGGTCAACCAAGAAACAAAGAACCCATCAAGTTTGTCAAAGATAATGTCCATGTCAAAAATACAACCAATGACTATAACAAGCCTGCAGAAACAAAGGAAGACAACTAGTCGCCCAGGACAAGTAAGGGAAAAAGTGCCAGGACTGAATCTGTAGAACAAAGAAATAATGCACTCCCTGCTCAAACACATCATCAACATGAAAGAAATCGATTTGCTCAAAAAAGACAACCATTTTCTAGTTACAAAGACTTCTTCTATGGATACTGTTTCTACTATTCTAACTTTGTTCAAAAAGCTGTAAATTGTTTCTTAAGACTTAGACATGAGCATTTAAAGTTTCCAAGGAAAAAATATCTACCACAACAAAGAATGATACAACAAAGTAACAAACCATCACAGATTGCAAATTGTCAAATTAAGTCTAGAGACATGCAACTGAGGAGGTGAAGGATTAATAAACAGTCAATGAGTAGACAACGCTGCAACAATAACTTTGACCTATTGAACAATGAGATTGAATGCTATAACTGTCACAACATTGGCCACAAAGCTACAAACTGCCATCTCAAGAATTACAAAGCAGATCCAAGAATAAAGTTCTTAGATAGAAAGACCAGCACATGGAAGAGGAAACATAGTGAAAATTGCGGTCAAGCACTTTCAACTCAAAAACAAAAGGCCTCTGGAAATATAGATAGTGGATGTTCCAAGCACATGATTGGAGACAAGGATAAGCTATTGTCCATAAGTAAAAGAAAAACAGGAAATGTGATCCTTGAAAACAATGAATCAAGAAAAATCAAGGATAGAGGGATGATGAGTTTGAGTAATGACAAAGGAGATGCCCAGTACATTCTTCCTGTGGATGGTCTGAAAAATAATTCGCTCAGTTCAAGTCAAAAGTGTGACAGAGGCAGTGAAGAGGTGCTCACATCCAAGGAATGTAAGGTAAATATAAACTCAGGACAAGTGGTGAATGAAAGTATAAAGAAAATTAATGATGTTGAAATTGAATCCTCCCCTGCAAGTAAAGAAGAAGATTCAGATACAATAAAAGCATGTTTAGTTAGCATTTGCCCCATGGATGAAGTAGGAGAAGAGCCATGTCATAAGAAGGAAGCAGAAGTCTTGAAGGTTGAGAAGGCAGACACCCAAATCAAGTTCTTGAGTAGATCCATGACTCTGTACAAGGTCTTAGATAGCCAGAGATCACCAAATTACAAATCCAATATTGGACTCAACAAGGTAGAAATCAGTGCTCCTAAGAAACCTGATATAGGTCCTTCATTTGTGAGAAAGAAAAGCAGGCATGAGAGTGGGTGTAGCAGTTTTCTCTTGTGATTGAATATGGACATAGAAGCCCTGGATTGAATGCATCATGGAAGAAAAATGAAAATTGCAATAATAGAGATCGATGAGATTCAATGGGGAGATCCAAGGGCTATTTAAAAGGTACAAGTTACAATTGCACAATGTTCTAGTAGGACAACAACATTCTGATGTACATGACATTCTGTAGAGACAACAAGAGGAAAGACCTTGTCAAGGAAAGTTAACCTTTAGGAACAAATGGAAAAACAGAGGATGCGTAGCATGAGATTTAGCAAATGTGCAGAGTGAGATGAAACACAGAACAGAAGCAGAGAAGAATGATAGAAAGAGAAAAAGTAGAGAAGGATGACAGAAAGAGTAGAAGCAGATCAGAATAACAGAAAGAGCAGAAGCAGAGCAGAATAATAGAAAGAGCAGAAGTAGAGCAGAATGACAGAAAAAGATGAGGCAGAGCAGACCAGATAACAGTGACAGGGGGAGTCATCCACACATGAGAAGATTGATAAAGGAGTTCGAGTAAGAGAGGTGAGAAATTTTAAGAATTCTACAGCGGACATAGTGGAAGTTGAAGATGAACAGGTCCAAGAATCAGAAAAAGAAGACTCTGTTTTAGATATAAACATCTGCAGGCCTCATATAAGAGAGTCCTTCCCGTTAGGGGGAGTTTGCATTGATTTAATATCCGATACCTCCTAAAATACTGCAACAGCTCAGGGGGAGCATGTTCTCTTTGACATTGATGTCAAATGGGGAGAAAAGAATCTAGGTGCCTTTGTTGCCATCAATGCCAAAGGGGGAGATTGTTGGAAAATGTTTAACAGGTAGCATATGCTTGTCCTTGATGGCAAGTATAGTAATAAAGATGGCATGGGTACAGGAAGAATGTACAGAGGATTGTTGGCATGTTTTATAGGCAGCGTATGCTTGTCATTGATGGCAAGTACAATAGTGATGATGGCTTGAGTACAATAGCGATGATCACCAGCGCAGAGATATTCAGGAAGATAAGTCCAGGTTGATCGAATGATTGAAGGCCCGTAAAGCTTGAGAAGAATTTTTGATCATTGGATCCATTCAAAATTCCTGAAAGAACGAGTGGCATCAGATCTGAATGAAGACAAGAAGAGCACACTGAAAAGGAGGACAGATCTCAGACTTTATATCCAAGCACAGGACCCGACCACCGTTGGATCGAGGAGAATCTACACGATCCTTAAAGAACAAGGAGAAGAGGGCGTAATCGCGATATGCGAAATCACGACTTAATCTGAGCCGTCAGATCGAGGTTGAATCTGGACCATTGATTTAACTCCTTATCGGAGTTTCGTAGATCGGGACTTGAAGGTGTCGAGAACTCACACGGCGAAGTGGCAAAATCGCAAGAAGATCTGGGCCGTAGGATCTGGGGGAAGTACGAAGGACCAATAGCCGTTAGATATGGTGAAGCTGCAAGGTAGATATGACAGTCGTGGTCCGTTGGATCAAGAGGACACGTGGCGAAAGATCATCATGTCACTGACTGGAAAGTCAAAGGAACAGGGTTTGATCTTAGCCAATAGATTGAGGTTTGATCTTAGCCGTTAGATCAAGGTTTGATCTTGACCATTGATCCGACTCCATCTCAGAGTCTCGGCTATCGTGACTTGGAGTGATGAGACCCTTCATCACAAGAACTATGAGATGTGAATTCACGAAGAGATCTGGACCTTCAATACACCATGATTCTGGACCGTTGATCCAGCTCCATCTCCGAGCTTCGCCTATCGCGACTTGGAGTGACGAGAACCTCCATATAAGGAACAAAAAGATGCAAGATCGTGAAAAGATCAGGACCGTCGGATCACCAAGAATGTGGATTGTTGATTTGAGCTCCATCTCAGAGCTTCGCCTATTGCGACTTGGAGTGACGAGAGCCTCCATCTAAGGAACAGCGAGACGCGAGATCGTGAAAATATCTGGACCGTTGATTCATCGAGATCGTGGACCATCGATCAGGGTCGATGAAGATCATGAGTTCGCAGCACCTTTTAGTGCAGACAGTGGTCACTGCCTATGGTCATGTGGAGGAAGGAGCTAGCGCAGAAAAGCTCCGTGTCGGAGTTTCGCGAATCGCAATATGGAGAGACAAAAAAAAAGTAACTTGAATTACGAATTTGCGAAATGAAAAATCATGAAAGCGCCTTATGCATAAGTCTATGGTCACAGCCCTTGGTCACGGGAAGAGAAGGAGTCAGTCCAGATAAGTTCCATATCGAAGTTTCAGGGATCACTAATTCAAAAGGCAAAGAACACAATGCAACAAGAATGACGATTTTGCGATATGCGAAATTGCAATGTAATCTGAACCGTCAGATCAAGTGTTGATCGAAGGGCTACTGATGCGTGACACAGTGAAACTGCTAGTAACCATTGATGGTTTCTACCAGAGGATGCGAAGAGAGTTCGGTGTGATTTCCAGAGGAGCAGAAGAGTCACATGGAATCTGCCAGTGGAATGAAGGCGACTTGTGGAGGTGATTAATATCTAGATGGGATTGAGGCTATAACTGAAACAGAGAAGGTGAGCTCAACTGTCACAGAGAAGACGAAGAGTCTCAACTGCTAGAGAGGCTGAGGAATCTCAGCATAACACCTAGTGATGCTGAACACGTGGGAAAACCGCCAGAGAAGCTGAAGAGTTACCATTATGATCGGATAGAGCACTCGAGAGGTGGAGGATATTGGCACGGTGTGAGCATACAGAAGAATGGTGAATATTGCATGCACAAGATGCACAGGAGCTATATATACACGGTACAGAGAAGAAAAGGGTTGTTTTTGTGGTTGGAGTTGCAGTGGTCACTGTGTAGAAGGATTGAAGTGTGAGCAAGGAGGCAGAGCGCAGAAGTAGAAATGCACAGAAGAGGAACTGTGCAGTGAATGGACATGGCGCACAAAGCATAAAAAGTAGAAAAATAGACAGCGCAAGTCATGTGTGCAGAAATCAATGAAGCAGATAGAGCAACGACATGCAACAGAACAGTGATGAGTTGGGTAAGCCATTGTTGAACACCATATCACTGTAATGAGTTTTAGAAGCAAAGATATATTTTAGGGAGGTTGGGAGGTTCTCGGGAGGACTGTTTTCCTCAGAGGTTCAAGTGGGTGCTTGAACACAGGGAGTCGTAGCTTCCATCTGGTTGCAGCCAGAGAAGCCAGGGTGGCAGGGTGGTGCAAGGGAGAACTCTTGTTCTCTGTTATACAGGTTGGTGCCTGTATGATTGGAAGTTGTTGCTTCCATCCAGTTGGTGCTGGAAACACTCAGGGAGTTGGTGCTTCCTTCTAGTTGGTGCTAGAGAAACCAGGGAGTTGGTGCTTCCTTCTAGTTGGTGCTAGAGAAATCAGGGAGTTGGTGCTTCCTTCTAGTGGGTGCTAGAGAAAATAGAGAGTTGGTGCTCTGAGCAAGTTGCATCTTGCAAAACAGAGGTTGTAGCCTCATTATGAGTTGGTGCTCATATGTATGATAATGTAAAGAATGTAACTATTACTTATCATATAAAGAAAAAGAGGTTTTTTCCCTGTATGGGTTTCCTTAGAAAATATCTATCTCTGTGTTTCTCATATATGTGACTAATGTTGAATGTGCCATTGTGTATTTCCCTGCATTACTGTGATCATTATTTAGTGTTTCAGCAAAGAGTTTAAAAGAAGCATAATTTTTTAAGCTCAGGTACAACTGATTCACCCGCCCCCTCTCAGTTGTCCAACAAATCCACCATTGGTAGGGGGGCAACCCTCATTTGCTAGAAACCCTTCACAATCCTGGGGAGTATCTTTAGGAAGAATTTTTACCCAACCCCATGTTGGGGGGCACTTGTATAATAACCCACTAGGAGGAGTATCCAATCCTATCCCTTTCGGAACACCTTACGGGCAATCTTATCCGGGCGACATCCAAAACACCACCTGGAGTTCTCCAGGACCACAGTCTTATCCTCCTCATGAGCCTCATGTGTATCTACCTCTGGGATCTACTCCTTACCATTCTCAAAGGAAAAATATTTATCCTCCTCACGGGAAAATAAATCACCCAGCCTATAATGTTCAGAACCCACTGGGTTATGCCAATGTTTCTCATGCACCATCGAATCCTTCTTATCCTGGCCAGCAACAACCATATGTAGGAGGACCTACTGGTTACAAATATCCACCTAACCCAGTCTATGGTCCTACTGGTGTTCCTATGCCGCACCAGTATCATTCAAAAATTAACCGACATCTACCTTTCCTTGCGACTCTGGATCTCCCAGACTTGTCTCGCTTAACTAATGATCCTATTTCTCATTCACCGGTTTGGCCAGTAATTCTAGCTAAACTTCCTTCTGATATTTCGAAATTCGACGGAAACCCTGGCGAAGATCCGAACAAACATGTGATGACTTTCCATTTGTGGTGTTCATAAAACTCCCTCATGGATGATTCTATACGTTTTCATCTTTTCCAGCGAACACTTACCGATTCAGCAGCAAAGTGGTATATTGAACTACCGCATTCTTCTTTTCATGATTTCAATTCCCTTGCCAAGTCTTTCCTCATGCACTTTCAATTGCCTATTCGCTATGAGACAGGTATTGAACTCTTGACCTCCCTTTGTCAAACTAACTTTGTGTATATCTCTGACCATATTCATGAGTGGAGGCAATGATGAAGGATGATCAAGGTAGCCATTCCTGACATACTATTGGCGGAATGGTTTACTAAATCACTGTTACCCGTAATCGCTCGTGATGTCGCTATGGGTGGTGCATTCATAGAGGAACAAGCCATCTCTCGGGCTCAGTACTTAGATTTGGTTTATTCCCAGTCTGGTACTTTGTATGATTTGCTTCCAAATGTTGCTCGAGCTAATACTGATCGTTCTAATCCATCATCCTCATCTCATGCGGATGGTGTTATTGGTTCCGTCAAAACTCAATCTTTTGCCAAATCAACTACACCCCCCTCTACCTCCCCCCAAACTTAGATCTCTAAGGTGAATTCAGTCCAATCTTCCCCTTCACAACAATCCGGAGGTAAGAAGAAGACAAAGAATAAATCAAAAAATAACAATGAACAAACAAAAAATCAAGCTCAAACACCTGCTACCAAAAAGCAACCACAACGAAAACTGAAATTCTTGTGTATCATTTTTGGTGATGATCACTACACTTGGGATTGTCCACTTCGCAATGAAGTAGGAAAAATTTTCCAAGGGAAGTCACAACCCGATGTGCTTAATCAACCTTTTCCACAACAACAATCCATGGTTGCTCAAACCCCCTCTCCTGGGGGCAGTTCTAGCGATCCTCATGATGAGGCCTAGTTGAGTGCACATATTTATATGTTTAATGGGATCAATTTGACCACTCGCTCTAAGACCTACGACACACTAGGTAACCCTGACAAAGGAAAATACACTAATGGTACTGGTAATTTATCAGATCCATCATCGTCCTTCATTAGTCTTCCATCGATTAATCCTCCATCTAGACCACTTCAGATTGAAAAACCCACGTTCAACTTTATCTTACGCCCTCCTAAGAGCATTATTCGCAAAGCCACCTTTAATCCTAGTTCATGTGTTGCCCAGAACTACAACATTGTTGAATATTTGGCTCAAGCACTGTGTGCTATGTCTGCGTTAGAAGTTCTACAACACTGCCCTAGTCAACGTAGAATTCTCTTAGCTACTCTTGGCGCTGTTGATCCTGAATCGTCCAATCAGATCATGTTTAACCTCGACAATTATGCATCTCGACTCTCCCACCAACTCGCTTTCCAAGTTGATGTTGTTGTTTACAATCAACAAATCCACCGAATTATTCTGGATGAGGGAGCCTCGACTTGTGTCATGTCTTTGGCGTGTTGGAAAGGTTTAAAATCACCAGCACTCAACAAATCCCCAATTATGTTACGTGCCTTTGACGGGCAAGGTTTTCATCCCCACAGGCTTTTACAGTCCCTGCCCATCCAATTGGGTGGAAAAACTATTACTGTTGATGTTGAGGTGGTTGATGCTCCCCTCGATTACAATTTGCTACTTGGAAGAAGTTGGTTTTATGCTATGAATATCGTTGCCTCGTCGGTCTTTCGATGTGTACAATTTCCTCACCAGGGAAAAATTGTCACTGTTGATCAGTTAGATTTCTGCACGACCAATGCTCGTGTTCTTGCTACGAACAATATTCCTTTCTTGGGAGACCACAAGATCATGTATGAAAGCATTGGTATTGGCTTACTAAAATATTCTAGCCTCATGGGTACCTTCCCTACACCACTTCCACCAACTACACATCACATTGCCACCGTCGATATGATTTCGACCACGGCTTATCAATCTTTGGAATCATCTGACTCTTGGATTGTGCCTTGTCCATTGGAATTCGATGCACTAGGTGACACTGTGCTACTTAGTTTAGCCGAGACATCATTGTTTCTATCCAATCCGCTTCTCCCACATCAGATGACCAACATCTATTAGCGCCTGACATTTCCTCGATGTAATCACGATTGAGTTCCTTATCGTCTGCAATCGACTGCATTTCCCCAATTTTTCCTTTCGATGAATCTATTCCTGAAATGTTTCACATTGACAAGTTATCTCAGGATAATAACTGTCACCGATCCTCTTTTCTTCCCCCTCGTGGAGAAATTCGAGTAGATATACAGTCTATCTCCCCTCCCGATGTCGATTTTCTATCATTTCCCATGATTTCAACTTCCGATGATTTGGATCCGGTAGTGGACATGGTGATTTCTTCAGTAGGATTATTGGAACCTGATCTCCTTACTCCTATCGCGACCCTCGACATGTGTTCCTTCCCGAGTGATTATCTTCCATCCAGCGAAGATCTCTTGGAGGCCATGACCACGTTTTATCCTTTGACATGGTATCCTTCTAGAGCGTTATCCTCTCAGAAGCCATGATCAGAAAGAAACCATGAGCATAGTTTCTCTTCTCTGTGGCAAGCTCGTTAAAAAATGAAACAAATGCCCTGAGCATAGTTCTTTTCCTATGTCAAGCTCATTAAAAAATGACACATTCACCTCTCTTGAACCTTCTTTTCATCCACCCTTCTCCTTTTTCTCATCTACTAGAGAAATTGGTGACGACCTCAGAGACGGTGAATGAATGGAAGCTTGGAGGGCATGTCTCCAGCCTTTGATGATCTTTCTAGAGTTAAGCCACTATCTTTCAAGCTGGGTGCATACCGAGCTTAGTCTTTGTTCTTTCTTGTGCTCGTAAATACATGAGAATGCATTCAGGTAGACTTTTATCTCTTTTTTACACCTGTATGGATACACAAAAAAGGAACCCCCTGGAGTCTCCTTTAATCTCTTTTCAAACTCTCTAAACATGAAAAGATTTACGAGTGATCTTGCTTCCTTTTCCGCTCGTTAGATGGTTTGAAAGGGCATCTTTCGAGTGATAATTTATCTCTTTTTCGGTCTCGCGAGACTAACATTACGAAAAAGGACAACATTGGAGTCATCTTTAAGTTCTTTTTAGACTCTCTAAACATGAAAATATTACCGAGGGACCTTGTTCTTTTCACGCTTGTTAAAGTATTTGAAGAAAATGTCTGTTGAGCGATAGTTTATCTCTTTTTTTGTCTTATCAGACTACTTTACGAAAAAGGACCTGAGAGATTTCTCTTTTAAGTGTTTTTCCAGACTCTATAATCATGAAAAACCTTCGAGTTTTCTATCTTTGGACTTGCTAAACAAAACATAAATAGGCCCATATGGGACCGAACCCTTACTTCTTCCAGTTCGTTAAACAAAGGAAGAGGAACTTACCGAAGGTGAGTTATATCGAGCATGTGTTATCCTCCTCGAGCTCGTTAAATTAAAAAGAGGTACTCGTCTATCTGGATGGGGGAAAAAATTGAAGGAAGCAAGCCAAGCAGTTTTTTAGAACATTACCTAGTAACTCTTAGAGTCGCCCTTGAACACGGAACTTTGTCTTTGTGCACATTATAATCTGTTGAACCTCTGCATTGAGCCAATCTTTTGAGTTTCTTTCACTCCTTTGGGTCACCCGATGAAAGTCACAATATCCATTGCATCATCGTTTTTTGGTCCATGTCATGTTTTTGCTGTTGTGCCTCAGTGCTCAAGGGAAGTATCCGCCTCGAGAGTCAGCCATCACAAATATCTTCTCTTAATACCTATGACAGTCCATGTTCATTTGATCTACCAATTACATCTCTGTGTCTCTTTCATGTCATTGATGGGGGATACATCAAGACCCTCCTTTGACGAGTCTATTCCTATCAACTTCAACACATTATCTAGGGACTAGACTTAGAAACCAATTAGTACTTTGGGACCTGCATGCCTCAATGGTAGGCCTCCTCACATTTGATAGTGGGTTTACATCATTGACCTCTAATCGAATGATTCCATGGATGTTCGACTTTAGCTCATCCATTCACATTCGTTAGATTTTACTAGAGTACCTTGGGAATCATTGACATCAATGGTGATCTCCCTCGCACTTGTTAACGGTTTACATCATTGACCGGTAATCAAGTGGTTTTTGCCATGTTCAACATTGGTACATATATTCACATGTTAGATTCGTACTACATCGAGATTGGTAAGAATACCCTGGGTTGAGTCATCACTCTTATATGTACTTTTCCCAGGTTGCAAAGGAGTTTCTTTTGAACAATGACACATATACTATTACATAGATCCACTTTGTATTGGTCGTGGCTATGTCTTGTCATCTCGTAGATCCACTATGTATTATTTGTGGCTACGATCAATTTAGGTCATGGGAGTATAGATCCACAGTGTATTTTCGGTGGCTATACCTTTTTATCAATATAATTATGGATTCACAGTGTATTTTATGGTGGCCATATCTTGCAAGTATTGATCACCCAAGCATAGGTATGCCTGCCTTGGGTTTGAAACATGTCATAATATTTGTTGGATGTTTTTGTGCAACTTTTGTCAATTTCTCTGCATCTATACCCTTGCTTGAAAGTCTACAAAGAATTTCAATTATTAGTTCTCATCTTCTAACTTCATACTTTGGGGGGCAATCTGTTACACATCAAAATTACTCACTTCGATAATGTCTCTTATGATGCTTATGTCATACTTATAACGACATCAAAAAGACACTTGAAACACCTCAAACACTTGATTTGGAAGAGGAGGAATGGTTAACTGGGCTTATGAACCTCTTGCCATCTGAAAGAACCCAAAAAACTAAGTTTTTGGAGGAGAGTGCTCCCCTATACCTCTGTCAGGAGTGCTGGTGCACCCCTATACACTATATGGGAGCGTTATAACACTACCTCTGCCCTTTTGGAGGAGCGCTACTACTTTTGGGAGTGTTGGAACCCCCCTAAAGCCTACTGGGGAGCGTTATAATGCTCTGACAACCTTTTTAAGGGAGCACTGCCTATTCTGGGCAGTAGTTGGTTTGTTGAGAAGAATGGGGGAAAGATCTTTTCAATCTTGGAAGGTAGTTGGATTCGAATCCCTAGTTCAGCCATGATCTTAGGGAAGATCCCTAACTCAAGGAGTAAAATCCTCAACTTACCCCAAAGATATCTCAAGTTGTTGAGCCTCTCCAAGGCTATATAAGTAGGCTTTCTCATGGTGAAAGGGGGAGATGGATGGAGAATCATACCAAACTTATGATCTCATAAGTGATATTTGGAGAAGGGATGAGAAGAATGAAATCTATGATCTCATAGGAAACACAAATTGAAGTGGAGTCTAATCAGTGAAGCTATCATCATTTCGATCGTGGAGCTTTTGAGCAAGGGTTAGACAAGAAGAACTTGACGAAACTGCTACATCCCATCTATCGCTGTAAGTAACATTTTGTCCTCATTAATGTAATATGCTTGGTCTGTTTCTTTCTAATTTGTGTTTGACATCACATGAATTTGTCTCTAAGTAGATAGGTCTACTTTGAACTAATCTCTATAGAATAGGAAGTGGTTGTACTTTGTTTGTCTACAGTTCTTATCGAGGAGCTCAAGATTGAAATTCAACTTGGAGCATGCAGGGACAAACACCGGTAAAAGGTACATCTTTCCTCCTTCCTCTTCATCCATTAGTTTTTGTAGACCTAAAAGGAAGTCAGTGACCATGATAAGCACTTTCTGTCTTAGAGTTAAGAGTCTATCTCTTTGAGGAGATCTACCTGTCTGCAAGGAGATTTTCCTTCAACAATGGAGTACGATGAGATTATAGCACCATAGTTTGATTGTCAGAATGGTATGAGCTATATGATGTGGAGAAACAATATGAAAGAATTTTTATTAGAATAGGGATATGGTGTTTGGTACTCAGTTGTTACAGGATACACCGCTACAAAGAGATCAAAGACTGCAACCAAGAAGGAATTGAAAAGAAAAAAAAAATAGCAATGGATTTGATCTGGGAAGGATTACCTGATACGGTAAGAGAAAAAGGTTGGAAAATTTTCATCAACTAAATAAATTTGGGATAATCTACACAATCTCTATTCCAAGGAATATTCCATCACAGTGTGAGATCCTACTAAATAAAGTGTAGTTATAGAACAAGAAGAAAGATGTTCATCATGTTAGACAGATTCAAAAGAAGAAGATTATGAAGAAGGCATAGTAAATCATCTTGAAGCAGAATTTAATCAAGAAGAAAGAAGACCTGAAAATGAAATTGTCTCCTTGAAAATCCAACTTGAAGAAGCAAAGAGAACATAAGAACTCATAGACATTTATATGATGAAGAAAGAAGAAGAAGTTGAGAAGCTTAAAGAAGAAGCTATCACATTGAGAGTTAAAATCGTCAAATTAAGAAAGAACTTTGAAGAGAGAGGAATATCCACATCATCATCAATAGAGAATGTTGAATATAAGCACTCTAGGTTGCCAGAAAAGAAGAATGAAGAAAAGATTAATATTTATGCAGAATTACTCAAAGGAAGAAATCATGGTCAACCAGAATCAAAGAAAAATGATAGAGATACATCTTCAAGAAGACCCTCTAGTTTCAAGCAACAAAGAAGCTTCAATCATAATGAAGGAATCAACAAAAAAAAAGATTATAATTGGCGAAGGTAGGAATTCATAAGGACCGCATCACATAGAACATCATTCACTCCCAGGTATGTAAATTTCTTTAAGGTCATTGTTTTAACAGTACTAACTTTGGACATAAAGTTGTAAATTGCATGGCTTATGGAAGAAATGTTCAAGGAATAAATGCTTATGTGGCTCCACATAACATTGAATGTTACAAATGCCACAATTATGTTCACATTGCTCATGACTGTAGAATCATGATGGATACTTCTATAAAAGAGAAAATTTTGGAAAAGAAGACAAGAATAGGTAAAAGAAGAGTAGATGAATAAAGGACACCTAGAAGTCATACTCTCATGATTGGAAATAGTAAGATATCAAGAAAAATCTACACATAAAAAGGAAGATGTTAGATATAAGAAGGTTTGGAGAATAAATGAAAGACAAGAAGAGTAGGTTAATAAAGAAAAGGTCCTAGAGATTGTAGTATTTTTAGTAGTGCGAGAAATAAAAGAAGAGTAGGTGGATAAAGAACATGTCCCATAGATCACAGGATTTACAGTAGTGCGAGAAAGAAAAGAAGAGAAGGTGAATAAATTGTTGGCATGGATCAGTTTGCACAGGCTCAGTGGTTTTGTCATTAATGCCAAACTTTAGAAATGCTAAAGGCTCAGCGTGGATCAGTTTGCATAGTCTTTGTACAGGCTCAACATGGATCAGTTTGCATAGGCTCAGCATGCCTCTCGACATACTAAAACGTGAAACCACATAGATTTTGGGATTTTTTGCAGGGTAAGCAAAAACCTCTTCATCACAGGAGTCCTGAAGTTCTGAAATGCGAATTGCCGAAATAGGAAATCGCGAAAACACTTTATGAATAAGCACTCGATCATAACCAATGGTCACATTGACGAAGGCTCGAGGAAGGAGATAGTGCAACCAAGCTCTATTTTAGAGTTTTTGGGATCGCAATATGGAGCGTCAAGAAAAATTCACCACAGGAATACCGAAAAGCTGAAATGCGAAACGTCGATGATTTCGGGGATTGGGACTTGAAGTGTCGAAACACTTCAACAATAGAAATGCCGAAATCACGAAATACGAATTACAGATATGCCAAAATGCTGAAATGTGAAAACTCCGAAAAACCTTTTTGTGTAGATTTTGGGTTTCATAATTTCAAGTTTTAAGAGTCTTCGACACAGGATTGCCAAATTGTCGAAATGTGAAAATGCAAAATGCATTTTGATTAACTTGTTAGCACTACCAAGAATGTAAACTGTAAGGAAGTTATTCAGTTATTATAACTGATTCTTTGAAGGCTGAGAGTTCGAATATACGCGTTGATGATACAGGAAGTTATATATAGTGATTGTTGCGAGAAAAGCAAAAGAGAGAGAGGATTATAAGAGAGATATGGCTCTGTAAAAATTGAAGAAGAGAAAAGACAGAGGAAGGAAGACACATACGTAGATTGGAAAATCTAAAGTGGTCTGGTCAAGAATGAATCATGCAGAGAGGATTTGAATGCTTAATCTTTAACAGAGTAGATAAAAAGTTGGTTTGCAGGTTCTTAGTGGCAGAGAATGATTTCAGGGTGGTAGGGAGGAGCAAGGGGAGATGGTAAAAGTCTCTTGTACAAGTTGGTGCTTGTACATATGGGAGTTGTAGCTTCCATTTAGTAGGTGCTGAAGAAACAGAGGTAGCAACCTCATCTGGGTTGTAGCTCAGATAAAATAACAATGTAAAGAGAATTTGGAGCTTGCCTTTCATTCATAAGAAGAAGAGGTTTTTTCCCTTTTGGGTTTCCTCATGAAATATCACGGTGTCACTATTTCATGTATGTGATTGTATATTTATTGGTTAAATGTATTACTGCAAGTTAAATGTTAAAAGCATGATTTATTGATTAATAAGTATTCTTCTTATAAAATGAAAGAAGATTTATACAACTGATTCACCCCCCCCCTCTCAGTTGAATTATCCTATTCAACAATTGCTATCAGAGCAGGTTACTTCAAGATTCAGTTTAATCACTAGAAGTTTGATCCTTAATAATGGATAAGAAATCTGATTTTACTAAACATGGATTACCTCTGTTTGATGGACATAATTATGCTTTTTGGAGTATCAAGATGAAGTTGTTTTTGCAGTCTCAATTAGTAGATGTTTGGCAAGCTATGTTGAATGAATATAAGACTCTAACAACAGTTCCAATAGACGTTGCAGGGAAGAAATTCTATGAGAATAATTCCAAAGCTATGTATGCAATACTTGGAGGATTGGCAGGTTCAAAATTTGTTAAAGTAATGCATTGTGAGTCAGCAAAAGAGTTATGGGACAAATTGAAGAAGGTATATGAAGGAGATACTAAGGTCAAGAATGCTAAATTACAATCATATAGAATTCAATTTGAAAGTTTAAAGATGGAAGAATCTGAAGATATAGCTACCTATTTCTTACGTATTGATGAAGTAGTCAATACTATGAGAGGTTTAGGAGAAACGATTGGAAATGATATTATTGTGCAAAAAGTGCTTAGATATTTACCTGCAAGATTTGATCCCAAAATATCTTCTTTAGGAGAAAGAACTGATATTGCTACTTTATTAATGGATGAGTTGCAAGGAATACTAACAACATATGATATGAGGACATCTAATGAGAATCCTTCCAATAAGGAAGCAACTTTCAAGGCAGCAAAGAAGGACAAGAAAAAGGTTGAAACATAAACCAGTAGTCATGAGGATTCAGAAGAAGACATGGAAGAAGCTAACTTTGTCAAAAATCTAAAAGAGGTACTGGCAAGTACAAAGCTAAACTTCCTCTCAAGTGCTTTGATTGTGGTAGAATAGGGCATTTTGCTTCTAAGTGTCCTTTCAATAAATATTCTGATGAAGAAGAAAAAAGTAACATCAAAACCAAAGAATATAAGAAAATGTATAAGAATCCATTTCAAAGAAATTCTTATAAAAAGAAAAGTCTATTCATCAAAAATAATAGTGAGTCCTCAGATATAGATGAAAGGGATGAAATTTCAGATATAAGACATTTTATGGCTATGGAAAATCATAATGATGAACTCATAGAAGAAGAAGAAGGTGAAGTTGACCTGGAAGCCGACCTTGTAAGTGCTTTGTTTGAACTAAAGAAAGTAAGAAGAGAGTGTAAACAATTCAAAAGAGAAATTGATAAACTAGAATTTGAATTACATAAATCAAATGGTTTGATTGAAAGTACTGAAATCATGTTAGTTGACTTAAATCTTAAAATAGAAGAGGCTAGAGTGACTGAAGAAGCTCTAACTTAAATGCTTGCAGAAAAGGATAAAGAAAATGAAGGTTTAAAAATTGAAGTAGTCTCTTTAAGAAAGAAAGTACAAGAGAATAACATGAATCATAGTTCTCAAGTGTTGAATCAGATTATTTGTAATCAGAGATCAACATATGATAAGACTAGAATTGGTTATAAATCTGCATTTACTAATGGATGTTCTAGTTCAAGTGTTGAGAAAGCAAGTACAGAAAATAATCATGAGAAAATTTCTAGCAAGAAGATTGAATCAGAAAGGCAAGAAGAGAATCAAGCTTCAACAGTGCATATAAGAAGTTATGGCAGACATCAAAACAGGTTTGAAGGCTATTGTTTCTTCTGTTGTAAGTATGGACACAAAGCAACTTTCTGTAATATTTTTTTAAGAAACATAACTGCACATAACAGTCATGTCATATCTAGTTTTGAATATGAAAGAAGACATGATAAATCTATTCAGAACAATGTGAACAACTCACATAATAGATTTGATGCTTTAAAATTTGAATTTGAATGCTATAGGTGTAATAACTTTGGACATATTTCAAGAAACTGTCCAATGAATTTCCAAAAATATGCTATAAACCAATATACAAATCAGAAAACTAGTTATTGGAAAAGGAAGAATGATCATTTAGAAATTGAAGAGTGCAAACTTGTTTTACAATATGATCATAAAGTTAAGTGGTGTGTGGACAGTGGATGCTCAAAACATATGACAGGAAGAAAACAAATCTTTGATTCTTTAGATGAAATAAAAGAAGGTTCAGTCACATTTGGTAATGATCAATTAGCTCGAATAATTGGAAGAGGCTATGTTTGTTTGAACAAAGACATAATGGCTGAAAATGTTTTACTGGTTGAAAATATGGAACATAACTGTTGAGTGTAATTCAAACATGTGATAAAGGGCATCTTATGATATTTGATTCTAAACAATGTCAAATCATGGATGTTAAATCAAATCAGTTAGTTGGAACAACTACAAGGACATCAAATAACATATACATTTTAGATGAGAAGGATAAAAATTTCTATCTTGGACATGAAGATGAAAGTTGGTTATGGCATAAAAGACTTGGACATATTAACTTTGGCAATCTGATTCAGTTAAATAAAAAAGAGGCAATAAGGAATTTACTTGTCATAAAGAATATTTCCAACTCTATTTGTAAACAATGTCAACATGGTAAACAAACTAGAGTCAAGCTTAAAACAAAGGAATATTCTACAACAAAACCTTTAGAAATAATACATATTGATGTGTGTGGACCTATGAGGACAACAGGTCTAAATGGTGAAAGATACTTTATGTTATTTGTGGATGATTTTACTCAAATGACTTGGTTGTTCTTATTGAAAAATAAGTCTGAAACTTTTAACTGTTTTCAAGTTTTCAAAGAATTGACTGAAAATGAAATTGATATGAAGATTAAGTGTTTAAGGTCAGACAATGGAGGAGAGTTTGTATCAAAATAATTTAACAATTATTGTGTTGAAAATGGAATTAAAAGACATTTCTCTATTACAGAAACACCTTAGCAAAATGGTGTTGTTGAAAGAAAAAATAGAACTGTTATGGAAATGACAAGAACAATGTTAAATGAATCTAGATTGAATGACATGTTTTGGCCTCAAGCTGTTCACACTGTTGTACACATCTTGAATACAAGTTTGCTAAGAAATAATAATGATAAGACACCCTATCAATTATGGAAAGGAAGACCAGCAAACATAAAACATTTTAGAATTTTTGGGAGTAAGTGTTACATTAAAAGAATTGATAAAAGTCTGGGAAAATTAGACTTAAGAACTGATGAAGGCATATTGGTTGGATATTCGTGTTCAAGAAATGCTTATAAATGCTATAATTTCAGATTAAGAAAGATTGTTGAATCTATAGATGTAAGGTTTGATGAGTCCTCATTTTTGAAGACTAAATCTAAACAAAAGGATCAACAAATACATGATATATATGACAAACATAAGATGGATGAAGAAGTAAGTGAAACAGAAGAAACTAAGGCTGCTGACAGTGAACAATTAATTCATACTTTAATAAAGGGCACAAATCCATCCAAAAGCATGACTCCATCAAAGACTCCAAACAAGAGAATATAGAAAAATCATCCTGAAGAACAAATACTTGGTGACTTAAAATGCAAGTGTTGAAACAAGAAGCATAAGGCAAGAATCCACCTCAATTCATGAACAAGTATCTTTACTTTCTCTGATTGAACCCAAAAATGTTGAAGAAGCAATTAAAGATGAATACTGGATGAAAGCAATGAATGAAGAAATTAGTCAAATAGCAAAGAATAAGACATGGGAATTGGTTCCTAGACCTTTGAATAAGAATGTCATAGGGGATAAATGGATTTTCAGAAATAAGATGGATGAAGTAGGTAAAATAACTAGAAATAAGGCTAGATTGGTTTGCAAAGGGTATGCACAGGTAGAAGGAATAGACTATGGAGAAACTTTTGCTCCTATTGCAAGAATGGAATCCATTAGACTGATTCTAGCTTATGCCAATTCTAAACACATTAAAGTTTACCAAATGGATGTAAAGTCTGCATTTTTGAATGGTGATTTAGAGGAAGAAGTATATATGGAACAACCAGAGGGTTTTCAGGTACAAGAAGCAAAACAGTATGTTTACAGGTTGAAAAAGGCATTGTATGGGCTGAAGCAAGCACCAAGGGATTGGTATTCTAGACTTGACAAATACTTGAGGCAACAAGGATTCAGGAAAGGTAACATTGATAGTAACCTATATATTAAAGAAGAAAATGATAGCCTGATCATTGTGGAGATATATGTAGATGATATAATTTTTGGTAGTGATGATAATCGAATCAGTAAACAACTTGTTGAAAGTATGCAGAAAGAGTTTGAGATGTCCATGCTGGGAGAAATGAAATTTTTCTTAGGCTTGCAAATTACTCAATCTGATAAAGGTATTTCCATTTCTCAAACCAAGTATATTAATGAAATGCTTAAGAAATTCCAGATGGAAGAATCTAAACCAATTGGCACTCCCATGGTTACTGGATGTAAATTAAGTAAGTTTGATGATACTAAAGATGTTGATCAGATAGTATACAAATCTATGATTGGTAGTCTTATTTATGCTATAGCTACAAGACCTGATATTATGCATGCATTTTGTCAAGTTGGAAGGTTTCAGGCTTCACCAAAAACTTCTCATTTACTTGTAGTCAAAAGATTTTCATATATCTTAAGGGGAAAACAAAGTATGCTTTGTGGTATCCTACATGTAATCAACTTGATTTATATGTGTTCACTAATGCTGATTGGGAAGGTTGTGTTGATGACAAGAAGAGTACTAGTGGAGCATCATTTTTTCTTGGAGGATGTCTTGTAAGTTGGTCAAGTAAAAAACAATCAACAGTGTCTCTGTCTACTACTGAAGCAAAATACATAGCAATTGCAACTTGTTGCACTCAGATTATATGGATGAAACAGATGTTGAAAGATATCCATATTCATTATGATGAACCTATACCTATCTTCTGTGATAATACCAGTGCAATTAGTATTTCTAAAAATTCTATTATGCATTCAAAAACAAATCACATTCCCATTAAATATCATTTTCTAAGAGAGCAAGTTATGTCTAAAGTTGTTAAAGTGGAATATGTTGGCACAAAGGATCAGATTGCAGATGTATTTACTAAACCTTTACCTAAAATGAAATTTGAAAGTCTCAGGGATCATTTGGAGGTTTACCCTCTGTAATTCAATTTTATTCTAAAAGATTACAAGGGATTCATTATAAAATCAGACTGCACAGGTTTATTGACTCTTATTGATAGGGGGAGTTTCTACCTAAATGATACATCTTTGCAAGTGGTTTTCTTTGCTCGGGGGGAGTCATTCAGTTATGACAAGAAAAGGTTGATGAAGGAGTCTCAGTAAGCAAGGTTGAGTCTGCTACAGAGGACAGTTGAAGATGAAGTTGAACAGGTCCAAGAATCAGAAGGAGAAGACTTTGGATTAGATACAAATACTCTGCAGGATTCAAATAAGACAGTTCATCCATTGTGTGTTTCCTTTTCCATCGATGTCAAAAGGGGGAGAAGAGATTTAAAGTTTTCCATCAATGCCAAAGGGGGAGTTTGTTGGCATGGATCAGTTTGCACAGACTCAGTGGTTTTGTCATTAATATCAAACTTTAGAAATGCTAAAGGCTCAGCATGGATCAATTTGCATAGGCTTTGCATAGGCTCAGCGTGGATCAATTTGCACAGGCTTAGCGTGTCTCTCAACATACTGAAACGCGAAACCGCATAGATTTCGGGAGTTTTTATTTCAGTATTTTTTGCAGGGTAAGCAAAAAACTCTTCATCACAAGAGTCCCAAAGTTTTGAAATGCGAATTGCTGAAATAGGAAATCACGAAAACACTTTATGAATAAGAGCCTGATCATAACCAATGGTCACATTGACGAAGGCTCGAGGAAGGAGCTAGTGCAACCAAGCTCTATTTCGTAGTTTCGGCAATCGAGATATGGAGCGTCAAGAAAACTTCACCACGAGATTACTGAAAAACCGAAATGCGAAACGATGAAGATTTCGGGGATCAGGACTTGAAGTGTCGAAACACTTCAACAATAGAAATGTCGAAATCACGAAATACAAATTGCAGATATGCTGAAACGCCGAAATGTGAAAACTTCGAAAAACTTTTTGTGTAGATTTTGGGTTTTGTAATTTGAAGTTTTAAGAGTCTTCGACACAGGATTGCCAAATTGCTGAAATGTCAAAATGCGAAATGCATTTCGATTAACTTGTTAGCACTGCTAAGAATGTAAACTGTAAGGAAGTTATTCAGTTATTATAATTGATTCTTTGAAGGTTGAGAGTTCGAATATACGTGTTGATGATATAGGAAGTTATATATATTGATTGTTGTGAGAAAAGAAAAAGAGCGAGAGGATTATAAGAGAGATATGGCTCTATAAAAATTGAAGAAGAGAAAAGACAAAGGAAGGAAGACACATACGCAGATTGGAAAATCTAAAGTGGTCTGGTCAAGAATGAATTGTGCAGAGAGGATTTGAATGCTTAATCTTTAACAGAGTAGATAAAAAGTTGGTTTGCAGGTTCTTAGTGATAGAGAATGATTTCAGGGTGGTAGGGAGGAGCAAGGGGAGATGATAAAAGTCTCCTGTACAAGTTGGTGCTTGTACATCTGGGAGTTGTAGCTTCCATTTAGTAGGTGCTGAAGAAACAGAGGTAGCAACCTCATCTGGGTTGTAGCTCAGATAAAATAATAATGTAAAGAGAAGTTGGAGCTTGCCTTTCATTCATAAGAAGAAGAGGTTTTTTCCCTTTTGAGTTTCCTCATGAAATATCACTGTGTCACTGTTTCATGTATGTGATTGTATATTTATTGGTTAAATGTATTACTGCAAGTTAAATGTTAAAAGCATGATTTATTGATTAATAAGTAATCTTCTTATAAAATGACAGAAATTTTATACAACTGATTCACCCCCCCCCCCTCTCAGTTGACTTATCCTATTCAACATAAATAACATTCCAAGGATATTGTACTTTCAGGAATTGTAGTGCAATATCATAATGAATCCATAGGGAAAGAGGAAGAAGTCATATTTTAGAGAGATGATGAATCTATAGATGAAGAGGAAGATTACTCTGCATTAGGGCAGACTCCTCCATTGTTTTGAGCCATTAGGCTTGGAGACTCCCAGTAAAAATGAATATTGAATAGGCGAGGTCTATGCAGTAGCTACTATAGATCAAAGAACCATCCTTCGATCAATTTGAAGTATTTGCAGAGATAAATTCAGAGAACTTAGATAACATAAGTACAAAATGACATATTGATCGATTGAGAAGCAGTGTTCCCATGCAGATTTCAAAGGGATATCATCGACACACTTTCCAGGAAAGGATATATTCATTATAGGTTCAAGGGTGTATTGCATATCAGTGGACATAGTTTATTCAGTCTGACAAACAGGAATATGTGATGATCAGTTACAACAAAAAATCCTTCATGATAGTACAATGACATATGGGTCAACATTGTGGACAATTGAGTAGCATATTTATGGACAATTTATGAGATATGGACAGATATTGATTTATGAGATCATTGGAAGGTCTAGAGAGATATTGATAGAGAATATTTACAATTGGAATTAGTGGAATCAATGGGCAAGTGGAATTAGTTGGTCACAATAAGACAAGCAGTGAAAAGCATAGAAGAACAAGGAAAGATAAACTTTTAGCAGAAGCTATGTCATCAGAGGGACATTGCTGAGAAACATTATCATTAATGTCTAAACAGTAAAAATGACAGGACACTTGAAGTCAAGAAATTTTGAATGTTTTTTATATATATCATAGAATTACATGAAGAAGCACCAATGGAAAATGAGCATCACTGGAAGACAGGAAGGGAAACATACACAGGAAGTCCAGTATTGTTCGACATATTGCAGATAAGTAAAGGGAAAAGAAATCATCATAGAAATAAATCAGGAAAGAAATATTAGAAGCATGTAGATAGAGATAGATCAAAAGAGAAAGAGTCAAGCACATGAAGTCAAAGAATGATTGTTCAGAGAAGGTATACTTTTAGGGGGAGTCACTCCTTGCTATCAAAAGAGAATAGGAATGGGGGGAAAAACATGAGGAAAAAAATAAGTGAAGAGTAATAACAGATGCAAGAATATAGGGGGAGAAACCCCAAGGAGAGATACCCTTTGATATTGATGTCAAAGAGGGAAAGAGAGAAACATTTATGAGGATAAATGGTCACAAGGAGAGCATGAGTGTTGCCATCAATGACAAAGGGGGATATTGTTGGACAATTGGTTGTCATTGATGTCAACCCTTAGAGTGTTTTAGATACCCCATAGTTGTGATCAATATTGATGGTAAGTTAGTTTTCATTGATGTCAACAAGAGTGTTTGATGTCAACAAGTGTGATGGGTGCATTTGAAGAAGCCTATAATAAGACCCAAAGGTGTGGTCATGAGACCCAAATTTGTTTGAGGAATAAGGACTCAGAGAACAGTGCAAGTGCAAGTAACTCACTCATGGATGGATATTCCTCATCATGCCATTTCCGGTGATAGGTGGTAAGCCACGTAGTTCCTCACGGTTGAGTAATTATGGCCTTGTGAAGTTAGGATCCCCAAAGAATGGTCAAGAAGTCCCTAGTTGGTTGCAAGTATTTAATGAAAGGGTTAAGTGCTTGTAACAAGAAACCCCTAAAGTAAGGAAAGAGGTTACTTATCAAAATTATAAATACACCTCAAGGAGTCTCTCATAAGTATATTAACACACACATTTTATTGAATATCTCTAAGTGAATAATTGATATTGTTTATCTTTTATTGGTAAATTTGAGGTAACAAGTCTGAGGTTGTGAAGGAAGATCGAAGGTGAAAGTCTCAGAGTTCCAACAAATGTGAGTAACCATATCTTTTGAGGTATCCACAGGTTATAGGTCACTAGGGTGTGGATGCACATAGGTTATAGTGGAGGAAAGTGAATATATCCGCGTGAAGTAGAGGAGCAAGTCGCATATCTATAAAAAAGCTTGTGAAAGATTGATAAGTGATGATTGTACGAGGTTTTTGATACCTAGGTGGGTTTACTCATTTGTTATTTGATGCAACAAGGTGTCTACAGGATCAAAGGTATTCTTATGCATTAGTTTTAAGGATTATGCTTATGTTTTTATGGTACACGATTGCTTATGTGTTAGTGATTGTGCATGGTATACCTTGGTGATGGTATGATACATTGTTAGAGGCACATATTGGATACTTGGCATATGGTTTGTTGTATGGTATATGAGTGATATGGAACATGTTTGATGGTATCTATTGGTACATAGTTTATGGATGTTAGCATAGTCTTAATACACATGGTTTGAGGTACATCTTGGTTACATGTTGATGGTATTGCTTTTGGTATATTGTTGAGGCATTGGTATATGTATGAGGCACATATTTTGTGCATGGTGTAAGGAACATTCTTGGTACATGTATGAGGTGCATGTCTTGGTGATATTGGTACATGTTGAGATACAAATTAGTGATTTTATGGTACATTGATTAGTATCACATCTTGGCTACATTGGTATCTTTGTATTGAGGTTATATTGGTTATGATTAAGGCACTTCATTGATGATATCCTATTATTGAGTGATATGGTTGATCCAAATTTATGAGCGGAACGAAATGAAACCATAGATTTATAATATTAACACAGATACATAGTGAACAATAATAAAGATACAATAAAAGTTGATTTCTATTAAATAAGAAATATGTTGAAAATTGTAAAATGCAGACTGAAAACAAGCTTGCTAGAATGGTGGCATCTTATCTCTGAGAAGAGATGTGATGGCTACACTCATTCACAAGAAGATGAGTACAATGAGGCTTTGAAGGAATTTTTACAATAAACATGAATTCCAAAACCATATAAATCCAAAAACCTAACCCTAGGAGATGAAGCACCAAAATTCATGTGGGCCCCATTGGGGTAAGTTAGTACATCAACTTCCTGAGGTCGTAACGTTTGCATACGATCTCCTTTTAGGGCACATGATACCTTGTTGGAAAGGTATTGATGAGGATATTCATTTATGGGGCTCAATCAAAGCCTTCATCAATATTTAAGGTGCCCGATCATGAAAAATCATCGTTTGGTCCCTCAAAATGGCCCCAGAAGTTCATGAACCGAAAAAATGCTAAAAATAGTAATTTTCCAAAAAAATGTTTTGATACAGTTGGACAAGGTGGGTGGCCACCAAGATCCTCTTGGACCAATGGTATATGGTTGATATAATTTGTTGGTACATGGTATGGTACAAGTGTTGATGTACATGGCTGATGGTTGAGGTACATGGTATAGGTGTTGATGCATGGTTGATGCACTTGTTGTGGTACAAGTGTTGGTGCATGGTTGATGCACTTGTTTTGGTACAGGTTGTGGTGCATGGTTGATTCTTGGTATGGTACAATTTTATGGTTTGGTACATGCTTTGGTACATGCTTGAGACACATATCTTGTGATAGTATGTTGGTGATATTGGTACATGCTTGGTAGAGGCATTTGTTGGTGATGTTGGAAATCTAGTTGAGAAGTGTCCTTGGTATATGATCCATGTGAGAGGATGTGTTTGAATATCGATGACAATAATAGGTTGGATAGGTTGGATACAGTGACAGGTTGATGACAATGATAGGTTGGATATCAGTGACATGGATAGTGAATGGTTACAGGTTGATGTGATAATGGATGTGACAGTGATAGTGGAAGTGACAGTAGCAATGATTGTGCTAGTGACATTTTGGTCTACATTTATATTTCAGGGTGTAAAGATAGGGAAAGGAAAGGGGTTTGTAGCCTCCTTCTGGTTGGTTCCATAGAACACAGGGATTTGAATCTTCCTTCAGGTTGGAGCCTGAGAATCAGGGGGTTGTAGCCTCCTTCTTTTAGGAGCCAGAGAATTCAAGGAGTTGTAGCTTCCTTCAGCTTGGAGCCTATAAATAGGGGGTTGTATCCTCCTTCTAGTTGTAGCTGGAGAATTGAGAATTTGATGCTTCCAATGAATGTAATCTTTGATATATAATAAATCATTCTGTTTGTGATCCAAATTTTATGAGCAGAACAAAATGAATACAAATTATTAAAAAAAATTTAGCACAGAATAACAAAGATACAATAAAACTGGTTTTCTATTCAATAAAGAAATAAGCTGAAACTGTAAAATGCAGTAGAAAACAAGCTTGATGGAATGGTGGTGGCTTATCTCTAAGAAGAGATGTCACGACTGTACTCATTCAAAAGAAGATAATTACAATGAGGCTTTGAAGACCTTTTTACAATAAACAGGAATGTCAAAAACCCTATACATCCAAAAACCTAACCCTAGGAAATGAAGCGCCAAAAGTCATGTGGGCCTCATTTGGGTAAGTTAGTACATCAACTTCCCAGGGTCGTAACTTTTGCATACAATCTTCGTTTTAGGCGCACGATAGCCCGTTGGAAAGGTCTAATTGAGAAGAAATATTTTCGACTGACTGAGGCTAGTTTCTTTGGCAATCACTTGAGCCCCAAATCCCCAAAAAACATCGTTTAGGGCCTCAAAACGGCCTTGAAAGTTTTGAACCCAAAAAACTACCAAAACATTGTGAAGGTGGAAAATTATTTTTCGAGCTAGTGGAATAGGTGGGTGACCATCGATATTGATCCAAGAGGCTCCCTAGGCTCAGAAAATGCTCAAAAATCAAAGTTCTCATAATTGGATGAAACCAATTCCATTGTGATCGTCTCATCGCGCTGATTTCGATAGTATATTTACTTTCTCAAACAAACATTGTATGCGAGAGTTATCGTACTCTGACCATTTTCTCAAACAACTAAAAAGTCAAAGGACTGGCAAAAAGTCAATGCTGACGTCAGCATGATGACAACATGACATCACCAACGACACTTCATGATGAAGACTTGGACCAATGGCAGTGTGACATGTGGTAGCAGTTGACTAGGAAGATGTGGATGGCAGATCCACTTAGAGGTTGACATGTGCCACTTTGCTAACAAATGAAGAAGTGCCACGTGGCCCAGACATGGGATGCCATGTGGCACCTAGTCAGGGTCAAATGGAAAGTGTTAAAAATGTTTGGGGGTCCATGGGTTTTGAACCCAAGACCACCCACCAAGCCAAGCACCTTGAGGAGAGCACTAACACCAACATGCCCCACATGTCTCTTGTTAAATGATATGCACTTAATTTTATTTAAATTGTAATATATTACTATGTGGGCAGAAGGGGGCTGGGGCTAAGCCCCAACCCATGGTTTTATGGTGTTATGTGACCTTGTTTGGGGGCGTGCGCCCATCCATTGGGGGCTTATCTCATATATTGCTGGAAAGTGGTTTTTTAAACCATATATTAATGATTTTTGGGGATTTCTAACTGATATTTAGTCGAGAAAATGGATTTTTGAGGATTTTGAGGCCATTTGAAGGGGGATTTGATCCCAAAAAGAGGACAGATCTTAAGGGAAGTTGGGATTCCTCATTTCAGCCTTAAAAACTATAAAAAATAGGTCTTTGAAGCCTTGAGGATACTTTTTGATGCAGGGTTTTGAAAGAGCAGTTTGTAAATTTTGGCCTTTTCTCATGTTTTGAAAGGCATTTTTCTCATGTTGTTGAGAGGATTTTGATGGTGCATTCATGAATCTGAGAAAGGAGGTCTTTCACAACTGACATGAAGCATGTAATGTAACAACAAAGATAATTTTAAGAGAACTTTGAGCATTTTAAAGAGCAATAAAGAGGTCCTCCACTTGGAAGCGGGCCCGGAGACGTAGCCAACAATTGGTGAACTCCGTTATCAACCTCTTGTCTCTATTTATCTTTCTGTTTTGTTGTTCTATTCTCTTCTTTTTCAACATGGATATTAATGGCTGATATCTTTATTCATTAATAAGCATCAAGTAAAAGTCACATTTGATATTCCACAAACAAGATAACAAGTTTATGTTTTTCACATTCTTAACAATCTGATGAAAAAAGCACTGTAAACTAACTTGCAAATGTATCAGTAATACCTTATTTTTTGGATTAAGTTTATGGTATCAGAGCATTTGGTTTTGAAGGTTTGATAGGAATTGCAAGCATTGGATGCTCACGAGAGAAAAACTCAAGTGAGGAGAAGGCCAACTTGAGGCTCTTGACACAGAGATTCAAAGGAGATTGCCAAAGCAAGAGATGTCTTCACCAAGAAAATTGGGTCCCTACAAAACTGAAGATGATTTCTTCAAGGCCTTTAAATTGATGCAAGCCATGGTAGAGGAGATTTATCATGAAAGAGGGCAACAAAGGATTCGAGGAAATGAAGAAGGTGAATCTTCGGTAAGAGAAGAAGGAGGAGTTGGAGGTGGTGGACCTTCAGAACCTTCTTCTCCTTCATCCTTATCATCTAATAATGAAGCAAGTCTACATTCCTCCAAGGATAAGCAAAAAAATCATCATTCTTTTGATATGCCGTTATTAAAGTTAGATGTAAAGTTTCAATTGCCCACTTATGATGGTGAATTAGATGCATAAAAGATAGATAATTGGGTGAGACAATTAGAGGTCTATTGCAGGATACAAAAGATTATGGATGATGAAACTAAGATCCAACTAGCAAGTCTCAAATTGGGAGGCAAAACTCTCATATGGTGGGAAAGTAGAACTAGAGATGATCTTAAGAAAAGTGGTAAGACAATCTCTTCCTAGAATAATTTTGTTATTGCATTAAAACAACAGTTTTACCCTTTGGCTTACATGCAACAAGAAATGATGAATTGACAATGTTTAAGGCAATCAAAAGGTCAAAGTGTACAATAATATACTCATGTTTTTCGTAAGAAAGATTTAAATTTGGGTATTCCATTATATACACAAGAGACACTCCTAAAATATATCCGTGGTTTACATTCTTATCTTAAGCACACTATTCTTATGCTAAATCCTTTTAACTTTGATGAAGTGTGTGTACAAGATATTCAAATTGAATCAAGTAAAGGGAATGTTGGTGATAGTGTTTCTACAAATACTCGGAAAAGAAAGGATTTAGGGAAAAGGAAAGAGATGAAGACAACCACAACAAGAAAGGAGAAGCCTACTTGAAAGCATTGCAAGAAAGTAGGCCACGATGAAGATAGTTGTTGGGTATTACATTCTGACTTGAAGACAAAGAAGTATGCCAACTCGGGAAGGAAGAATACCATAGCTGCGACAATTCAAGTGGATCTTGGATTAGATTCTGGTGATGAGACATAGGTTGTAGCTATGGGAATCCGAGGTATAAATTTTGTTGCAAGTTCTAGCTCTTCTAGTTCAGTTGATGTAAATGATGAGTGTAAAAGGAATGAACTTCTCCACATAAGGGTTATAACACATAATGTTAAAGTTGATACTCTTGTAGAGAGTGGATCACAAGCCAATCTAACCAGTGAAGATGTTGGGAATAACTTGGGACTTGAAACTAAGTCACATCCTAAACCATATCCTTTGGGATGGATATGTGGTGATAACAATTTACAAGTAACCAAGCAATGTAAAATCAAGTTTGCAATCACTTCTAATTATGTTGATGAAGTAGAGCTTGATATTGTGCCACTAGACATATGAGGAATTGTATTGGGAATCCCATACCTTTATGATAGGAAAGCAATATTCTATAGGGTGGAAAATAAATATTGCTTCAAGAAGGATGGGAAGGAGTACATTGTTCATGCTCATCTCATGAAAACTGACAGGTCTTTTGTAGCTACAGGGCAGTTAAAAAGAATGGTAAATGCAAGAAATTTTTTAACACTTATGTATGTAACAAAACATGAAGTTAGTGATGCTAAACATGAGATGATTCCATATGTTTCAAACAGTCATGAAGTGTCACTAGAGGTACAACATAAGGTTCAACTGCATAATTTGATTATTGTTCCTGTTCAAAAGGGGAAGCATGTTTTGTCATTTTCATTTGCATACACAATATTGTTGATTAGTTTGTTGTTGTTCAGTGGTGTATGGCTGCAATGTGAAACAAAGAATGTAGATGATTGTGTGATAAATGAAATGATTACTTTGATAAACAATGCTATCTCATTTTTCATGTTTGTTGTGATTAGTCAGGTGATCATAATCCCAGCAGAGAGGATGGATGATACAGGACAAAGTGGGGAGGCAGTACCCTCACTTCTTACCTAAGTAAAAGAATATTTTTGGTGGTCCAAAAGCTTCCAAAGTGGGGAGGAATGATCTAGGATGCTCCCTAGGCTCAGAAAATGCTCAAACATCAAAGTTCTTAGAATTGGATGAAACCAATTCCATTACGACTGACTCGTCGCGCTGATTCCAACAATATATTTACTTTCTCAAATGGACACTGTATGTGAGAGTTATCGTACTTTGACCATTCTCTCAAACAGCTAAAAAGTCAAAGGATTGGAAAAAAGTCAATGATGACGTCAGCATGACATCACCAACGACAGCTCATGATGCAGACTTGGAACAATGGCAGTGTGACATGTGGAAACAGTTGACTGGGCAGATGTGGATATAAGATCCACTCAGAGGTTGACATGTAGCACTTTGTGTAATGTCCCCCACCTCTTAGAGAGGTAATGAGGAGACTCAGTGGCCTGGGCACCCCCACTAGGTCATAGTCTCACACTGAAGGGGGGGAAAAGTCAAGAAGTTAAAAGTTATATTTTTAAGTTGACTTAAGAAAGGAAAAGGAAAGGAGTAAAAGATAACTCAACAGAAGAATAGAAGATTAACCCTGGGAGTTAACCTAACTCAATAGAGAATTAAAAGGAAAAGTATTAGTAAGAGGCTGGGGTGCACCTATTACTCATTCTGGTTTTGGATTAGCATTTGCTATTGCTCTTGAGAATTCAGTTTGGGGGTTGCTGTACAAACCCTTGGGAGCAACTCAGTGGTGAAATATCCACTCACCTTGTTCCACAGCTAGGTCTCGGGGATGAAAGAATCCTCCACACCATTCTAGTATCAGAGCCAGTTTATCGAGGGAGGTTCGATCCAGCTTATCCTGAGGGCCTAGGGCCATTCTGATAGTTGGGTTTTGTTTGCAGGGGCAGGACCATTAGTTTGAGGGCTTTTCTGGAGGGTTATCATCATTCTACATTTATCTGCAGAGTGGGACGTCTGGGAGCCATAGGGGACATCCTGTGACTCAGTAAAACTCATATCTAGGGAGATCTGCTTGAGATCTGAGCCTGAAAATTCTCCCACGGGATTATCATAGCCCAATCTATATTCTTGGAGAGTTTCAGAGCAATTGGAGGCCTCCTTCATCAGGTCTGAACCTGCTAGGGTTTCAGTCATCCAGTGGGGTGCACCATTTAGTGGAGATTTCATATCTACAGCGATTGAGAGGGATCTTGGAGATTCGGGCACCTGGGTTGTTCTTACCACCACCCGATCTATATTCTTGGAGAGTTTCAGATCATTTGGAGATCTCCTTCATCGGGGTCAAACCAGTTAGGGTTTCAGTCATCCAGTGGGGCACACCATTTAGTGGAGAATTCAGATCTACGGAGTTTGAGAGTGGATTTGGGAATTTGGACATCTGGGTTTTCCTTGTGGTTGCCTGATCTATCATTTGGCATATTTCTTGGGATGATTGGACACTTTTGGTAGCAAGGCAGAATTATTTAGGGCTTTAGCACTCTATCAGGACGTGGCAGATCTGCTTGATTTAGTCTTCATTGTATATCCAGCCTTTGGAGGATCATTTTGTATTGTCGGGAGCA
>JASDQU010504182.1:32567-45588 GCA_032191745.1 Picea mariana | reverse complement strand
CTGAGAAGAGATGTGAAGGCTACTCGCATTCGCAAGAAGATGGTTACAATGAGGCTCTCAAGGCCTTTTTACAATAAACCGGAATGCCAAAAACCTAACCCTAGGAGATGAAGCGCCAAAAGTCATGTGGGCCCCGTTTGGGTAAGTTGGTGCATCAACTTCCCGGGGTCGTAACTTTTGCATACGATCTCCGTTTTAGGCATGTGATAGCTCGTTGGAAAGGTATCTTCGAGAACCTCGATCTTGAAAAACCTTCATTTATGCCCTCAAAATGGACCTGGAAGTTAAAACCTGCTAAAAATAGTAAATTGCCAAAATTGCCAGAAAGCTGTTTTGAGCCAGTTGGAAAAGGTGGGTGGCCACCGATATCCACCTGGATCAATGTCATTGATATGTGGCGCCCTTATCTATTGGGGAAACATTTCCAAATTAAGACAGACCATCAAAGCCTCAAGTATTTTTTGGAACAACGCATTTCCTCCCCAGAACAACAAAAATGGGTAACTAAGCTCTTTGGATATGATTATAAGATCATTTACAAGAAATTCAAAGACAATGTGGTTGCGGATGCACTTTCCCGCAAATATGAAGATGAAGGATCCCTTTTTTCTCTTTCATTCATTGTACCCTATTGGCTCCAAGCCGTTCGCAAGGAATGGCTACAAGATCCCAAAAGTTCGCAACTGATCCAACAATTGCAGTCCAATGCTCCAGCTTCCCCAGGGTACTCTTGGCTCCATGATGAACTTCAATACAAAGGCCATTTGTATTTAAGTAAACAATCAAAGCTTAAATCCACGGTACTTTCTGAGCTTCATGCTAAACCCGCAGTAGGGCACTCCAGGTTCACCAAAACCTATGATAGGGTCAAACGTTCCTTTTTTTGGGATGGTATGAAACATGACATTCATAATTTTGTCACTAAATGTGATGTGTGTCAACGCAACAAGGGAGAAATAGTCAAATCTCCGTGCACACTACAACTGCTCCCGATTCCACCTGCTATTTGGAAGGATATCTCTATGGATTTTATTACCGGCTTACCCAAATCAGGAAATAAATCAATCATCATGTTATTTGTTAATCACCTTTCCAAGTATGCCCATTTTTGCGCCTACCCGAAGTATGCTAATTCGATCTTAGTAAAAGTTAATCATCATCATATATATATAATGCTTGTAAAATTAATCCAAATCCACTTAGTGACACCTTATTAATATCTTTATAAGATTTGGATGACACAACGTCACCCCCTCTATTAACCTTGGCCTTTGAATCCCAGAGTATATATATATATATATATATATGATGCTTGTAAAATTAATCCAGATCTACTTAGTCGCACCTTATGACTATGTTTATCGGATTTAATGGCAATAAACAGGCCACCGCATGATAATATGAGGCATTTAAATTTATAAGAATGAAAGGACAACTACAACTACTGTGCGACAGTCCATAAAATTTGAAAAAGCGAGGGACAGTTATGGGTACGGGTTTCCTAATCCACAGTGGCCTTGTATCCCACGCTATCCACCTAGTCACTTTGGGAGTACATACAATGACTTTTCTGTCTATATATTCTGGTATGGTGGTAGTCTAAGTCCTTTTTTTTATGGATTTTTTGTTTGTTTAATTTTGCAAGAAATTAGGGAAAATTCTATTTATGAGATCCATATTTTGTGGTTTTATCGAAATTTCATTATATCGAAATAATTACTCAAATTTGTAGATTTAACAATTTCTTGTTTGATTTCCGGAAAATGTCCTCTAAAAAAAGAATCATTTCATAGAATGTTTGGACATTATAATCAATCTTAATTAAATTTAACATGAAATTTATTGCAAGTGCAATCCATCTTTATTAAATTTAACCAAATTTATTGGAATTGCATATTTTGTTTCTATTAAAATTTAACATGAAACTTATTGAAGTGCACATTTTGATTCTGTTGAACAACTTCAAATTATTATTATTATTATTATTATTATTATTATTATTATATAACAAATCACAATGTTTGTAAGATCCATTATTGAAATGTTTATAATAAAATATTGTATTTGTTTTTTTTTTATATCTAGAAAAAAATCTAACTATATTTCTTAAAAGAAAAGAAAAATAGATATAAATATATATTTTTAAAAGAGAAGTGTTATTTTTTTTTTGGTTTGTAAATTAGACAATACAACCTTAGTGGGCCTAATGGTTAATAACATGTGTTTCCTCTTAAGAGGTCACAGGTTCAAATCCAGAGGGGGGTCCCTTGTCCCACAAACAAGGGGGTCTCATACACCAATTTGGTGTAAATGCACTATAAATTACATATTATCTATATCTAAAAGCTTATCAATCAATTCTATGATATGTTGTAAACAAACACAGGTTACTTAGGCTAATCCCAAGCATATGAGAGGTACTATAATCTACATTATTCAAAAATATAAAAGGACAAATGCACTATGAAGTTTAAATCTGTGGAATGGATCTTAATCAAGTTCAGAGTCATTAACAATTGGAGTACCTGAAGTGCCTCATGGTCCCCTAGCTTGGCATGTTTTTTTTGACTTCATTACATCAACATTCTTTGTTGATATATGTTCTTCTACCTTTGCAATTTTCTTGTAGTGTACATATATACAACTATTTTGTATGTAAGCTCATTAATACTCTATCAGTAAGTTAGTTGAGATTATTAATAAATTATCACTAAATTAATTAATTAATGAGTATGTGAATTAATAACTTATCATTATGTTAATAGAAAAGTATTATTTTGAAAAGTATTAAAATGATCTTCTTACTTATTATCAATCAATTTATTATGTTATCAATGCAAATTTGTTATAAAAAATGTCTTTCAAATTTTTATAATAATAAAAAAATTTATTATTAGATAAGACATAATTTTTTTATTTCTATTAAAAACTAAATTTTTTATTTTTATTAAAAAATATATTAAAATGATTTATTTAATATTAAAAAATAAAGTAAAATATGTTTTTAGTACAGTGATTCAAAAAATTAAAGAAAAATAAAAATCAAAGGAAATACAACTAATGCAATCCATAAACCCAGACCATTTTAGTCTCCTACATTCAACGTGGTATAACAACTTGTTGGTATATTTCATTGAAGTGCCATTTAATTGGAAAGTAGATTCAAACCACTTTGAAATTGTTGGTAAGAGAAGATATTTCATATAACATAAAATAAAAAATTTGATAAAATAAAATAAAAAAATTGATAAGCTTTTTAAGGAACTATTTATTTTCAACATCAAAATCTTAGATGGAAAGGGAAATCATAATATATTTTTAAATCTTTTAAGATAAGATATTTTTTAATTGGTTAAAAGAAAAGGTTCAGATCTACTTTCATGCCTGACTTTAACTTCATATTTGCAATTTTTATACTATTTCGTATATTAAACCATCTTTTCATACATATGGCCCGAAATGTTCCATAATAATATTAGTTATAATATAAACGTAGAAATGAAAGAGGCCGTAGGCAGGTTTACTCATGCATAGTGGGAGTTTATTGCCCTATTAATGATAGTTTAAATTAGGGCTTATTTTATCGTCATGGTATATGGTTAATCTGATTATTCTGTGAGATTATTTTTAAGTGGAGAAAAACACTTTTAAAGATCAAAGATTCAATCAACAAATTAAATTTTCACAAACCAAAATATTTAAAAAACAATTTTATATAATCAAAATTCTCATTAAACCAATTAAATTTTTTATGGAAAAAGGTAAGACATTTTTTATAATTTTGTTTTTATGCTTAAAAACACATTAATAGCAGCTTTTCAAATTTTACTATCATATGAGAATTTGAAATTAAAATATCAACAAATCACCCAACTTTAAGCTTTTTCACTTACCGATCATGTGGTTTCATCGTAATAATACAACGTCATTTTATTGAAATTCCAGTTTTTGACTGTAAAGTTGGATTCAACCACTTCAAAACATTATGTTCTTTCATACAATTTCGTCATAAAAATAAATGTAACCAAACTTTCATAGAACATCTCCAATTTTATTTCCTCTTTATTTTGACTAACAGGAAAAGATTAAAAGTTGCAAGAACTTTTATGGTACTATCATAACAATATAATATTGAAGGGTCATATAATATTGTTGTCTCCCACTAGTCCTCCTAAGCCATCTGAAGGACGTCTGAGATTAATATACAGCAATGGATATGCAGGCTCCACTGAGAGGTCTAAAATAGCTAGAGCTCCGTACTATGAAAAAACAGGGTTAAAGAAGACCCCCTGGACTCCTGAGGACCAAATTCTCATCAATTACATTCAGAAGAATGGGCATGGGCATCACCTGATCGCAAGTATATAAAGGGAATAAACCGAACTCAGAGGAATTTCAGACTATATAAAGGGATCGTCTCCTCCTCCATGGGGATGGTGATCCTCTTTCCTGAAGGCCTTACCAAGCTTCTGAATTCCATATCTTCGCATGCAATTTTTCGAGATTAATATAGACACAACACAAAAAGTATATATACTTTATGTATACGCATGTTGATGCACAGAAACAAAGAATATATACATTAAAATTGTATTGGATAAATATATATATATATATTACATACCAGCAAGCTCGGGAAGCGCAGGCCAAGTCCCATGCCCATTTTTCTGGATGTAATTGACGAGAATTTGGTCCTCCTAAAGACTCCAGGGGCCTTCTTTAACCCCTTTTTTCCACAGCACGGGGCTCTAGCCATGTTAGACCTCTCAGTGGAGCCTGCATGTCCAGAGCAGAAATTCTCCCCATTGCTATATATCCATCTCAGACGTCCTTGAGATGGCTTAAGGAGGCCTACTGGGGACCAACAATATTAAGCTTTTTTCGTTTCTGCGTACAGCCTAGGAGGACCAGTGGGGACCACCAGTAGTAAAGTTTTTTCGTTTCTACGTACATATTATGAATAATATTTTCATGCTGGAACAATTGGGGCCATATGTATGAATTAATAAAAATATATAAAGTTGTTAAATGTAATTGCATAATTAAAATCTACACTTTCCATAAATGTCATTTTCAATTTTAATAAAAAATTACATCGACATCGTTGGTTATTTGAAATCCGACCACACCACTTTTGTATAATTACATTTTTTTTCAAATGAAAATTTAGATATAATTTTCTTTACATACTCTAATAAAAAAAAAAAAAACTAGACTATTCAGTCAGCTTTTGTACACATGATAGTACCAACAACTGACCCTCACTTTTTTTCTTTTTAAATTTAAGGGCAGCTTACATATTATTACGGTCCCACTTTATTTWTTTTTTTAATTTAAAGGTCTGMCTACATTTTATCAATAATATTTCATGAATGATTATGAGTTTCGTATGTAATGTTTTTGAAAACATACTTATACTTGTAATGGTGAAAGTAGATTACTTGTGGTAAGAGTTGATTTAAATAATTTTAAGTTAACAAAATTATTAAAAATTATTTAAAATTARTTTTTTATATATTAAATAATTTTGAATTATATATATATATATATATATATATATATATTAAAAAAATATATTTTATAATAAATTTAAACTTCAATATTTGTAAATTAAGTTATATAGAAAGATTAATTGTTATATATTTTTATTTACTTTATTTTTTTATATCAAAATCATTTCTTTAATATCATAACTAYTATTTATTAAGTATTGYTTTAATTATTATGGAGAATTATTTCAAATGCTTACAAGTTTATTTGTTAGRTGTAGCTTTAACTATTATGGAGAAGTAYATTAAGCCTGAGTCAATTCTTTGGGTTAATGGCATAACATAATCCATTAATGTTATGGCCCATTAATGAGTTTATTTGTTAGGTGTAGCTTTAATTATTATGGGGAAGTACATTAAGCCTAGGTCAATTTTTTGGGTTAATGAAATAGCATAATTCATTAATATAAATATTATGGCTCATTAATGTGTTGTAAAATAAACATTCTCACCAAAATAAATGAATATTTTATTATAAATAATTGCACTTTTATATAAAGATATTGTTTTTTAATTTGATTTCTAAGCTGTTGAATTACCTAACTACCTTTCACCAAAATATTAAATGAGTATTTTATTATAAGTAGTTGCACTTTTATATAAAAATATTATTCTTTAATTTGATTTCTAAATAGTTGAATGAACTAACTACCTTTTATAATGACACTTATTAAACTTAGTATCTAACATAATAATTTTATATTAAGGTTATTTACATAATAACGTTTTATTGCATTTTCATTATATCAAGCTATATTGAATCATTATATTCCAATTGTGTTTTTTAATGTTACATACTAATTTATTAAAAGTTGATAAACAATAATTTAACAACGTCATTTAAAAAAAACTTCCTTTTAAACAACTATTTTCCACACTTTATAAATTTAATAGGTACTCCTCTATGAAGTTTAGTGGTTATCTCTATGAAGGTAGAATTCATAGATTTCCATTTTTTTTTTAAATTTCTCAATATCTTTATGTTGTTCCAATCATATTGTTTTCTTTAACTTTTCAAACAAGGATTTGTCTCTATTTATTTTTTAGGTTTGAATTTGAAAAAGTATTTAAGAGTGTTTCATGCATTCAAGTTACATAATATCACTACCAAAACAAAATTCACCTAAATATTTTTTAAAAGTTTTCACAAGAGGAAAAAGAGTAACTCACTACCAAACACTTTTAAGTAGTTATACCAACTTTATAAAGCTAGAACACCAAAAGTGGTAGTTACCAAATAATTAGATATTAAAAAATTAGGTACATTTGCAAGCACTTTAATTTAAGAGAGTAATAAGGGAGTAATATGAAAACGATGGATACCAAACACTCTAATTTTTGGTAACTACCAATATTGATCATAGTAAAATGATTTCCTAACTCAAGTCAAGTCATGAACTAGTGTAAATTTTACATGTATAATACCTATAATGCCTAAAATTTGTAATAAAGTATAATTTTAATTGAAGTCACAATCTTTACACTTATCATCTAAATGTTGAAGTCCACTAATGTTCTCTAGTTTCACATGGTTTATTATTATTATGTACTAATATGTTAATTTGGTTAATGCAATGTTATTTTAATCATGTATTATCATGCCATTATGTAATTATGATTTGTTATGTTAATGATTCATATTATCTTATTCATCGTTATGTTAATTCATTTCTTCACCATTAATTAACATACTTTGCACATAAATAATTAATATTATTTTTTATGTTATTTATTTCTCAACTTAATATTTATTATGTTAAGTTGATTGTTATTATGTTATGTTAATTTAATTTATAAGTTAGTTTAGGTTAACTATTTATATGTTATGTTGGTTTAAGGGTGAGTACAAGTTAATGATGGTCTCTACAATTGAGTTGGGGGTATGATTAGAGATACTTTTACAACTAATTTGAATATGATATAAGAAGATGAAATGTGATACCAACTGAGTCGATAACACATAAAATTCTTCAACTTTTTATTCTAATGGCTGTTATATAAGCCTTCTCTAAAGGTTTTCAAGGATCATTTATAGCTCTCTGTTCAACTCTTATCTTTCTCCCTTCAGTAGACTCCTCTTTAATTCTTTTATAAAACTGATACAAATCCTTCTCTAGAGATTTCTCTGATCTTCTAGCTAAGCTCATATTGTTAATCACATCTATGGATCAACAATTGATCTTCTCACTATAGGTCTCCTCTGGTGTATATCTGGATCTTCACCTCACTGATTTTTTTTTATTGTAACTTACATGGATTCAGTCTCAATTAACCTTAAATGGGCCAATCCTTCTATCCCCAACATCTCCATCTCTCCAAATTCAGGACTGTAACTCGTTATCTGTTCTTGCAAACTAGTGGAAAAGGCAGGCACAAATTAAGGGTTCAGTCCTTGTAATTATGCACCTCTAATCTTAAACCAGGTCTCCATACGACTAAAGGTTAAAACCCTGTGCCTAAGTTCAAAGGAGAATATAAAAACATTATAAAGATTCAGGCGCTTACCTTATACACTAATGTGACCATACCCTGTGGTCGAGCACCAATACAAATGGCGCTTAATTCACAATAACCTACGACCTTGGCCAATCTGACGGTTGTGATATAATCAAACTTTGAAGAGACAGTTCCCATTCATTCTGGATCCAACGGTCTCACCCGGTTCCCATTCATTCCTTTCTTATTAACCCGTTGATCCAACGGTCTCACACCCTTATCCTCATCTGACGGTCATCTTTTTATCGCAAAGAATTGGAGTGGTTTTACTTCACTCCGAGAGCGAACACGATAATGATCGGGGTCTGACATGTAGCTCCTTTGATCAACGGTTGGTAAGGTTTCACAAAGTGAAGCCCAACTTAACCCTTGCGCATTTTGATTATGCGAGAATGATCTCCACCGTCCAACTCTTAACTTCGAACAATCTCAATCTTCTTTCGATCCAACAATCTAGAATTGGTTTTCCAATAATCAATGACTCCTGTAGCTTCTTTCCAATGGCACATATGCAGCAACGATTAGATCATCCAGTGACAACCTTCCTCCAGACCTGCAATTCAAGTATGTGGGGATCATTGATCCTTGCATTGAACAGTCTCTCACCCTCTGTAGTTAAGATGGATCATTGATCGTAAATTTGGTCCTGCAAGAAGACTTGAACCTGCAACTTCACAATATTTGACAGGGAATCCTGCCAATTCCATGATCTCCACCAAAGCATGTGTAACTTTAGAGTTCAATTCAATACCCAGAGATATATATAATCTCATAGCTATAATCCAAGGGTTTCTACAAGCCACTATACTCCAAATAGAGTATAATTCTATTAATTCCAATGTACAAAGATTTTACATACAAGACCGTATGCCTTCTTAGACCCGATTCACATTCAATTGGCCTCTCATGGCCATACTTATAAGAAAATAGAATATCAGACATGGTTCACAAATTACACATCAATAATTTAGTATTACTTTTTATTTCTTCACAATTACTACTCAATTATATAGTTGGATTCAGATCCAACTTACTACATAATTACTTATTCTAAACATAGAGAGAGGGGTTGAGAGAATCTCTCAACAAACTCCAACAGATTCAAACCAAACCCAAACTAATTCTTAAGCAATATTCCAACAATACTGACCCAAATTTTGCTAATTGGTTCATGTTGAAGTTTAAACAACATTGGAAAGACATTCTTTTATATATATATATATATATATATATATATATATATATATATATATATATATGACATGATATTTATAATACAAAATATAAATATATATAATAAATAAGTAGTTATTTAGACTCATCCTTTCATAGATAGTTATCATATGTTCTCTATATATGGAATACTCATCATTATAATAATATATTCATATACAATATTATCTTATATCAAAAATCAACATGGTATCACAGTATTCCCAGATAAATAAAAGGGAAGTAGAAGCCTAGCTTACTCCCAGATAAATAAAAGGGAAATGGAAGCCTAGCTTAGCTTAGGTGCTATCGAAGCTAAGAAGGAACAACTTCAGCATATGATCTGGGTGATGGACTTGGATGGGGATGGGTACATAAATTTCTAGGAATTGTTTGAGTTGAATACGAAGGACGTGGATGACCTAAGAAATACCTTCGTCATGCTGGATTTGGAATAGAGTTGTTGTGATTTTCTGTGTAGTATATTCCTATTGAGTATTTTGTTTGTGAAGCCCAAGATCATCTCTTCAAAGTGTTTCCACTCATCTCTCCTTGATTTCATGGACTAAATACTGGTGAACTAAAGCCATGCTTAGAATGTATTATGTGGTTGAATAGATATAGTAATAAAATGATGAGGATAAATTATAGGATGAGGATCTCACCTCGTGGGGAGTTGTTCCCAACACAAATTATTATAGTAGTTCTATGTTTGGGAAATAAATGCTTGGGTTGCTATGTATGCCCAACCATTATGCTTGTTTGGGTATGGAGTATGTTGGACTTGTATAGTCACTGTTGAGGTTATGTTGTGAGATGTATATAAGAGATTATGCAAGTTGTTGGGATAATTGTAATGTTGTGTGTAACCCTAGATGAAAATGCGTGGATTTGCAGAATGGACCAGCATGGGAGCGAAGTGATCAACAAAGAACATTAATTTCCAATGACCCTAAGAAGAAATGGATCCGGGTGGACCAGCGGTGGTTGTCTCTTGTTGAACTGTGCGAAAGAGGTCATGTTAACAGTTGGGCGCTGGAAGGAAATGTATTGATGATAGCTTGCTAGAAATAGACTCTTAATGTGTGAAGGATAGTGTTGTATGAAAACTATTTGTTGATCATCAAACATTTTAGTCTACGGTGCAAATGATTATTGATTTCTAGATGTCAAGTGAAAGCGTAGTCATGTATAAGTCCTGGGAGGCAACAAAGTGATATCAAAAGAGATGGATCTGGGTCATCCATTTGTTTTGGCCATGTTGGGAGATGTGAAATATAGATTATGCATTTACCTCTAATTGTGGACGATGCGTTGGGAACAAGTGTCCCTCAAAAGTTGATCTGACTAGATTGTGCCTAGCGGTTGTCATTGTATATGCTAATAGGGATATTTGAGTAGCATACTAGCTAAGAGTATGTTGGTTAGGATCAAGAGAAAGAACAAGATAGTCGATAGTTGATTGGTTCATTGATGTATTTGGTTAATATCAGGTTGGACATTTGTTTCACTGTGAACACATTTAGTTAGCTGTGAACGCATTGAGCCAGTCCCAGGTGGAACTAAGTGTTGGCCCTTTGGTATGGAAGTAAGCGAACATCAAGGAAGAAAAGGAAAAATGTGAATTGCGTGGAAGACACAGTGACTGATACTGGGTCGAAGTAAGAAGAAGAGCATAAAAGATAGAGAGAAGTAAGAGAAAGCAAGTCATTGGACAAGGAGATCAAGGATGGACAGATCAATAAGGAAGACAGATCGTGGAAAACTTAGCAAGCAGAAAAAGCCACCGTTGGATGCTTTGGAGCACCGTGCGTGAAGGAAGGAAAGACAGGCTGGTGAAGCTCTGAAAATGAAGGTCAAGTTGACCTAGGGTTTTAGACACCTAGGGTTTTGGTATTTAGGGTTTTGACACCTAGGTTTCGACCTAAGGTTGTCGATGAGTTATTGTAATGTATAAATAAAGGTTAAGAGGACCTAGGATGGGCTAGATAGAGATGATTAAATTATAATGAGTGATTTTTGTTGAGAGAGGAGTATTGTGTTGTGTGAGAAATCAAGATTGTAAGATCTTCAGCTGGGTGCGAAGATCAACTCTACAGCTGGGTGCGTAGGGAGGGAAGATAGAAGAGAAAGAAAGAGAGAGAGATTTGCAAGCTGAGAGCGCAGATAGAACTATATGCTTTCACCTAATATATCATAAATCACAACTCTGTGGACGTAGCCCTAGAGAGAGGGTGAACCACATATATCTTTGTGTTATGTGTGATTGAGGCTGGGTTCTTTTTCATTTGATATGATGCTATTGTGATATTGTGTTAGATCTGATAGATAGTTGTGTGAAGTAGATCTAAGCTGGTAATCAATATCTAGATGTTGTGTTGTTCTTGTATTGGATCCACTTTGTATTCCCTTGGTTGTAGACATATGTGTCCTACAACCCCCCATAGCTACTTCATGTGAGACTGCATTTGCCTCGCAGGTGTTTCTGAAAGGGCCAGTAGTTAGGGCTTGTTGGTGCACTATTGGAGTTGAACCCTGGGTCTGCCCCTGTGCCAACAAATGGTTCCTTTGCCGGGACTTCAAACTGTGATTGCTGGGAACTAAGGAAAGAAACAAAGCCCCGTGCATAGATCTATTGCCTTAGTGTGCAGTATTCTACTTAACCTGTAAAGCTCTGTGCTAAGAAGAGAATTCAAATCCGAAGAAAAGAGGTAAGATCTCGAAGATTTTTGCTCTGATAAAGGTAAGAATAGTGAAATTTTTTAGATCTGGAAGCTTTAAAAGTAAGAATAGTGAAAAGTTTTAGATATGGAAGCTTTGTGCTCTGCTGAAAGTAAGATTAGTGGAAATTTTTTGTTTCAAGATTATGGATCTAGGTATGTTTGATAAATGTTTTCCTAGCTTGAAAACTAGGGCACATCTAGAAGAAAGAAGGTTTGATATGAGTATATCTGATAGAAATAGTGAAAGATATGTTATTCCTATGCATAGAAAGAATGTTTGGACTAACAAATGGATGCATGAACCTAGAAAGAATTTTTTGCAGGTTAGCTACTATGATCCTAGTGCATAGCACAAGAAAGGTTGGGGATCAATTAAAATAAAAAGAGGATTAACCCTTTGTTATAGTTGCATAAGACTAGGACATCTTGCCAAGGAATGCCCTAGTAGAAGACCTAGTTGTCTTTGTTGTAAAGCTATGGACCATGAAGTTTTGGATTTCCCTAGAATGATTGCTAAGCTTGAAAGAATGAATATGGAACAAGAAAACCCTGAGAAAGGCCAAGAGACTAAGACTATGGTAGAACCTCATAAATAATCAGAGACTATACTATTGTAGATGAAAAAACCCCTGAACGATCATAGAGATATCAACTTGTCAGAGATCTTCAAAGAAAAAGAATGCATAGAAACAAGAATAGGAGACTTCGACATAGACTGTGTTCTAGATGAGGAAACACGGGTAAATATTATGACATAAAGAACTTGGGAAGCTCTAGGAAATCCTGATATGATTCCTTCATTAGGAGGAATAGGATTATTTAGGGGAAAGATGATAAACATATGTGGAAGACTCACCATGGTATCTATGAGTGCTCATGGAGCTTCGACAGAGGAAGATTTTGAGGTTGTTAGATTCATTGAGAACAACGCTCCATTTACTATGTTATTAGGAAAAACCTGGACCGAGAAAGATCAGACAAGAAGAAAAGAAGATGAGGCCCTAGAAAAGGAAAAAAAGGAATTAAAAGATTTCATGACTA
>JASDQU010504181.1:89900-103451 GCA_032191745.1 Picea mariana | reverse complement strand
CTTTCGAAAGTGGGTTTACATCATTGACCTCTGATGGGATGATTCCACGAATGTTTGACTTTGACTCATCTATTCACATTCGTTGGATTGTACTGGGGTACCTTGGGAATCATTGACATCAAAGGTGATTCCCCTCGCACTTGTTAATGGTTTACCTCATTGACTGGTAATCAAGTGGTTTCTACTATGTTCTAAATCAAAACATATTTTCACATTGTTAGATTCGTACCACATCGGGATTGGTAAGAAGACCCTAGGTTGAGTGTTCACTCTGATATCTACTTTACCCAGGTTTCGATGGAGTTTCTTTTGAGAATACTGATATATATACTATCACATAGACCCACTTTGTATTGGTCTGTGGCTATGTTTTGTCATCTCATAGATCCAGTGTGTATTGTTCGTAGCTATGATCAGCTCATGTCATGAAAGTATATATCCACATTGTATATTTGGTGGCTATACCTATTAAGTCAATATGATTATGGATCTGCAGTGTATTTTATGGCAGCCATACCTTGAAAATATTTTATCACTCAAGAATAGGTATGTCTGCCTTGGGTTTGAAACATTTCATAAMATTTGTTTGATGGTTGTATGCAACTTCTACCAGGTTCTTCGAGTCCATACCCTTTCTTCGAAAAAGTCTACAAAGTACTTCAGTCATTAGTTTTCGTCTTCTGACCTCGCACTTTGGGGGGMAATCTGTTACACATYAAAATTACTCACTTCGATGATGTCTCATTATCATTATCRCAAGTGTCACAAATCCTTTCCCTCATTATAGGGAGCGTCGAGCTATTGAGGAAATCATGGGACAAACCCCCCCCTTATCTCTRAAGTTAGCTGAGAAATATTTGAGTCAGTTTGGCTCGAATCTAAGACAAATGTTGGATCTAAGGGGAGTTCCACAACTGATGGAGAAAAATCCTCAACTTATCCCAAGAATTTCTAAGATGGTTAGGCCTCTCAAATCCTATATAAGGAGGCATTCTCATGGTGAAAGGGGGGAATAATCAGTGAAAAGTATTGTCATTCTGATTGTGGATCATTCGAGCAAGGGATTGGACAAGGAGAGATTGGTGAGGTTGCTACATCTACATATAAACTTTGTAAGCACCTTATTTTTTTCTCATTAATACATGTGCTCGACCTATTTCCTTCAAGATTGTGTACATCTGCATGAACTTGTCTCTTTTTAGATAAATCTAGCTTTGAACTAATCATGGTAGAATAGGAATTATGCTTTGTCTTTGTTGTTTATGGGATTGTAGGACTCGTTAAAGGACTTGGATATCAATCCCCACTTGGACTGAGCAAGGAAAAACTTCGTAAAAAGGTACTCATACTTTCTTCCACTTCTATATTGATTAGCTTAACTATGTTTAAAGGAAAGTCAGTGTTCAATGTTAGAACTTTTCTATCTTGGTCATATGGGTTTAAGATCCAAGAGGGAATTCACCTATCTGCAGGGGAATTTTCCTACAACAGCTGGAAGATGGAATGTCACAGTTGGCAGGGTAAAGCAGTTGTCCATTTTCATCTAACAATTGTTTGTGGTATGTTTCTCCTGATAAGATATTCCGACGTTTTTGAACCGATACTGAAATATTTTCTACATCTGAACTCGATTCTGAATTAGGATCCTACAAATTTGGATACATTTTTATTTAGATTGTCATGGATAAAAAAAAATCAATGAGATAATCGAAACATAAATAAAATAAGTTAAACTTATTGGAGATGGAAATGGAGAACTCCATGATGGACTTTGAGCAATATGGAATGGGATGGAATTTGATGAATTGGCCATTTGATAATATAATAAGGTTTCCTCCATGCATTTCAACAAAATTAACAATAAATTTTCCTGTACACATCTAAAATAAATTTCAAGGACCATACCATAATCTGAGTTTGAATATAGTTTTGAAACCATTTTTAAGAATAAGGCAACATAAAACGTAAAATGTATACTGAAGTATTGCAATTCATTCGAATTCATCCTAATAGATAATTTGAGTTGAATATACTATTTTATGTGCAAATAAAAGTTCAAATAAGTTTAAAATCATAACGGTACGCTTATAAACCACAAATGCACCGGTGCACATATTAATAATAAGCACCAGTGCGTTGAAAAATCAACCACGTCATGTTTCTAGATTTTGTTAATAAAAAAAATATATGTCGTCGGTGCATCAAATAATGTAGACGCACCAGTGTGTAATGTAATATGGACACACCAGTGTGTCTTACATAAATGCATTGTTGTGCTGAAAAAATTATTAAAAAAAAATGCGATTTAAAAAAAAAAAAAAAAAAAAGAGTGAGAATCGAATTTCACAGTCATTTAAATACTAAAACGCTATTCACTATTTCATTATTTTGTAAAAATTTTCAAGGGAGAGACTTGCAAGAGAGACATACGGAGGAGAAGAATACTTTGGAACCACAATATTATTCAGAATATGAGAATTTGAAGGGTATGGTGATTCACTCTAAACCCTTTTCATAAAGGTTTTTTAATATTAAGAAGGTATTCAATATTTTCATTATTTTTCCAAAAGTTACATGAGATAGATTTGGAAGAGAGACATATCAAGGAGCACTATGGAGTAGAAGAATACTTTGGAACAACAAAAATATTCATAAAATAATGATTTGAAGGGTATGGTGATTCACTCAAAACCCTACATTCAGAAAAAATAAAATAAAAAAATCCATACTTACCTTAAACTCTTGTTTTTCTTTTTCTTCGTGAATGCAAAATTTCACCCTAAGGTTTAACTCCCTCTATCACTTCATAATTAGGGCTTTCCATTTTAGGTATTTTAGATCTAATGGGTTTGTTTATATATATATAAATGTTTAGAATGCGATCCAATGGGACCACTTATTGTATCGGATCCCAAACACAGTCGACCCTTTGCTTTTTTATTTTATTTTTTTAAATGGTTTCTAATTTGACGTTTTAAAAAAAAATGTTTTCCGCTTTTCCGGTGCGCCTTTTCGAAAAAAACGCACCAGTGTGTTTATGTATAAAGAACACATTGATTAGGCCAGATTTAAAAAATATATATATGGTGCATAAAAAAAAAATATCGTTGATGTTCTCATCTAAACAACACAGAAAATGTTGTCACATATTTTTTTTAATTTTTAAAATTTTTCTTCTCATCGGTGTGTAATTTTTCTATTTTTTTTTTATGAATTTTTAATTTGTTTGCTATGTTTTTGTTTTCTACTGTAGTTGTTGTGATGTCTTCTATATATATCGCATTGTTGTAATTGACAATATTTTAAAAAATAAATTAATTTGTTCAGTGTGTGGTTGTGTATGGAACGCATTAATGCTTTGAATATAAGAGGTGCTCCAGATACAACAATTTTTTTTCTCTGAAAATTATGTGATTTATTTATAAAATATATTTAATAATTTCTATATTGAATGGTACAGGTTGTATACTGATAAAAATATGAGTGATAAGAGTTAAAATAATGAAATTTTTGGTTGACACAATGATGACACGTCCGGAAAAACAAAAAAAGGCAAGTTCTCTGTAAATTCCACACAAAATTAATATGATTGAACTATATGTAAGTTTAACTAATATGTATTGGTTAGTGTGTTTCATGTAGGGCCACAAAATGAGGATGCTAGATAACATTATTTATGATATAAGTACAGAAGAGAATAAAAGCTTGATGGAAAAATTGTAGAGGGATGAATCAGATGAATGAAAAAATATTATTCAATATGATGTTTTTTTGAAACTTCATTAATAATATACTTAGGAATATTATATGACATGTTTCAAACAATATATTAATTCACATATGTTTAATGTTCTATAGGAACCAACAACAAGGGAACAAAATGTTATCATAACAAAACAAAATTAATTAATATAGAAGACATAAATGATGATGAATTGGTCCTTATCTCATCTGGAGTGGTGGTGGAGATTAATCAAAGGGGGGGAAACTTTTATAGGACAATGAGGGATATAGTGGAATGAATGTATAGACATAATTTCCACTTATGATGTAGAAGCATCGCCCCACCTCAGTAACACGCTAACTAGACAGCACGTCAACGCACATTCAAGGAGGGGAGAGGCGCCAACCCTCTCGTTTTTCCCTCATTTTCAAATTTCAAATTGTAATTAAATGAAATTAAATATTGTAAGCATGGAAGAGCCAAATCAATGCCTTTTTGCAGATATAATATGATGTTGCCTTTAATGGTTGACAAGCTCATGAGATCTATATCTAATTCGGACTAGATAGGGCATTGAGTGCAATTCAATGTAATTAACGAGAGTTAGGTGAGTTGAAAGGAGAGCTCGAGGAGCCCCTCTTTTGTAAAAATATTTGTGTATCTATATTCATTAGGACAGAGGAGGATGGTAGAAGATTAGGGAAGAGAGGAGAGAGTCAAGACTCTGTTGCGGTCCGATCTCTCGTACACATTGTAACAGACATTCTGAGATTAATACAAAGAAGTTTTTCCTGCATATGATCCTATGTATTTATGTGTATTTGATGAATGTYATTTGTGTGTTCATTTATGTTGTAGATGTGTGTGTTAAATTCCATTTGTAGGGATAGATAGGATCCACTATATGTTTGATAACTTTTGAATTGTTTATAGGTTATTTAGGCTGTGCAAGGAATGCAAAACAGAGTATTGGAGACTCTGTGAGCCAGCGYAAGGAGTGCGTATMTAAATCTCGAATAGAGTTCAAGGAATAACGTGCTAKGAGGGCACACTAGAAGGATTCACATACTCAAGAGGAGCCTCARAGTTACTGAATACTYTAGAGGGAAGACTATGCAAAGAAGGGAACARAGAGACAGAACTGCTGAAGATTTTGTAGAGCTCTGCCAGGTGGGCATCGATCGAGTGCAAGGAGTGCACAAGAGAACTTTGTTTCAAGTTCTAGAAGAGAAGTGTCAAGGAGAAGACACCCATAGAGTTACTAAACACTCTGTCAGCTCAGCAAGGAGTGTTTGAGCATAAATTTCCAAGAGGGCACATATATCCCTTTGAGGAATAAAGGGGCAGAGACCTTTAAGGTCCGAGAAGTTGAAGTCAAGGAGAAATAGAGTTGTTGAATACTCTGGAGGAAGACCTATGCAAGGAGTGCACCAGGCCAGAACTTAGATGAAGTGTTGAAATAAAACTAGTTGAAGGTTGGTCAAGCACAAGGAGTGTGCGGACGAGAGAACTTGTTTCAAGTTCGTAAGCTCAGGAGGACAAGCACAGAACATGCCAGGAGGGCACTAGAAAGTCCTTTGAAGGACGTAGAAGGGTCGATACCCTTGGAGATTAGAGCAAGACAAATATGAAAAGAGATAGTGCAAAGGGTTCACAAGGGTCGGACCTATTCCAAGTCCCAAAGCTCAGGAGGGAAAACATCGTTGAGACCCAATACATCAGGGCTCGCAAAAGGTAGTTCGAAGGTGAAGCCTTTGAAATGATTGAACTCTTCCAAGTCAGGAGAAAGTGTAAGTTCAGGATGAGGAGCGACAAATGCCGTCAGATCGGCTGCAAGGACGAGATCTGGAAGGTCGAGTCTCATGTCCAGACACCGAGGGAAAATCACGCAGGAGGAGAACAGATCTCAGTTGTTAGATCTGAGTGAAGGACCAGCAGTCATTTGATCCAGTTAAGGTGCACGAGCTCTAAGTTTCTTTGTGTGCATGCGACAGAGGACTCATGAAGTTCTAAAGTCATCGAAACCTTTCATCATCAAGGTTGACAGGTGGAAGCAGATCCAAGAGTTCAAGAACTCGGACCTCGAAAGATTTGCAAGGATATTTGAAAACCTCCGAAGAACTACATCGCAAAGTGGATCTCGATCGTTTGTTGTGGGAGAGATAAGGACTGTTGATCCCTTCGTTGGGAAGGATATTTTGGGTTTCAGAAGGAGGGAGGCGAGCTAACTTCTAAGAACATGAAGTGATAAGTCTCGAAGCATGAAGTGGAGATCTAGACCATTGGATTGTGGGGAGTCGAGGACCGTTGATATGACACGAGCGAAGTTCGGGGTTCAAACTTCGGGGGAAGGGAGGTGAGCCAACTTTCAAGTTCACGAAGCGTAAAGCCCTGATTTATTTGGGAGTTGGGCCCCAGGTCGTAATTGGAGGTCACATCAGTGGAGAATAGGGGAAGGAGCTAGTGCTCACTAGGATCTTAGTTAAGAATTTGGAAATCGAAAGAGTCGGGTGACTCGTAGAAAAACCACCCAAGGTCCCAAAATCACAAAGCGCCTTTTGGATAGGCGTGTGGTCACAACCGGGGGTCACATGGAGGAGGCTTGCGCTCGATGCTAGTTCACGCGGGCAGAGTTTCATAAGGATATGTGGATTTTTTTTGTGGAGTTTCCAGCAAGGAACCGAAGAGCTGCTTCAGCTCTAGAATTTTGAAGATCCATTGCCTAAGAGGTCGGCAGACCCCGCTGAGGTGGGGGCACTGCATCAAGTGGTATCAGAGATTCAATTTTGTTTGCAGATGACATATAAAAGAAGGACGGTGAGAGAAGATACTATGATACCATCAGCTGGTATCAGAGCTTATTTTTTCTTGTAGACATCAGGATAAAGAGGAAAGAAAATAAAGGAGATACTCTGATACCATCAAGTGGCATCAGAGCACAATTTTCGTCTATAGATTCCAGGCGAAGGAGAAGCTATAGATGCTCTCAGTTGTAGAGTGAACAGAAGACTTTCCAAGAGGGCAGGTGGAAGGTGAAAATGGCTACTGAAGTCTATGGGCATGGTCAAGGTAAGGATTGCCGATAGAAAAGCAAAGATGAAGTGGAAAAAGAGCTTAGTGAAATCCAAGCCCAAATGGAGATGCTAGCATTCAAGATGCAGCAGGAGTCAAAGGTGCGTTGGAGGTACAAGTAGACTTTGAAGAGAACAACTAAGTGGCATGTTCAGAAGTTGTTATCTAGGAGGAAGCAACAAAGGTTAAACGGGTGGCTGACGTAGGCTGAAGCCCTCAGTCATAAGGGAAAGAGATCAGCTAAGGATCTCAGAAACTGCCAGGAGGGATTCAGATTTCTGGTCCTTCTTCTTGTGTGGAAACTTAGATGCAAAGTGACCTATCTTTCCATAGTTAAAACATTTGAGGGGAAACTTGCCTTGGTACTTGCCTAATCCTTTCTTTAGTCTTCTCAAAAAAATTTCTTCAATTTCATCAGGCTCAGAATCCTCATTCTTATCTTCTTTAAATGGTGCTTATCTAGAAGTAGGTTTATCTTTACTAATCCTCATTTCATAAGCAATTAGATTTCCTAGAAGTTGATCAATAGAAAAAATCTTAAGATCATTGAGTTCTTCTATTGCATAAACTTTTGGATTAAATCTATTTGGTAGAGATCTTAAAATCTTATGAACTAAAAATGTGTCTTCAATCTTCTCACTAAGACCCTTCATGGCATTCACAAGCTCCTCAACTCTTAAGAAATATGTATTAATTGTTTCATCCTCATTCATCTTTAGTTGTTCAAATTTCAATCTATATGTTTGAAGTTTGGCATCTTTTACTTTTTCATTTCCTTCATAACTACTAATGAGTTTATTCGACATCTCTTTCGTAGAATCAAGATGCATTACTTTACAAATTTAGCTTCATCAAGCCCACTCAAGATAGCATTCATTTCCTTTGCATTGAAGCTAAATTCTAACTTATCATCTTTCAAAGCTAGCACAACAGGTTTTGTATATCCAATCTCTACAACATCCCAAACATCAACACCTAAGGCCATAATGTATGTTCTCATTCTAACCTTCCAAAAAGAAAAAAAAATTCCATCAAATAGAGGAGGCTTATTGGTCGAATCTCCTTCATGACTTGTCATGTTTAAGCTTATTGATCTACCTTTAGCTAAAAGAAACCCACTCTGATACCAATGGTTGGAAATACTAAGACAACTGAGAGGGGGGGGGTGAATCAGTTGTTACTGTGCTTAAAATTTTTTATGCCTATTGAAATATTATTAATGTTCTCCAAGTGATCATCAAGATTGTGAAATTCGTGAACAACATAAATAATAAGTATCAATCACACATATGATATACACAGACACAGATATTCAGTCTTTTAAGTTCTGTAAATCATCAATATTTGAGCACCAACTCAAAAGGAGGCTACAACCTCTTATTTAACAAGCTGCAACTTGTAGAGAGCACCAACCCTCTAGTTTCTCTATCACCCACTAGAAGGAAGCACCAACTCCCTGAGTGTTCTAGCACCAACTGGATGGATGCACCAACTTCCAATCACATGGGAACCAACCTGTATAACAGAGAACAATGGTTCTCCCTTGCACCACCCTACCACCCTGGTTTTTCTGGTTGCAACCAGATGGAATCTACAACTCCTTGTGTTCAAGCACCCACTTTAAACTTTGAGGACAATAGTCCTCCCTAGCACCACCATACCACCCTAAAATATCAATCTTTGCTTGCTGAAATTTATTACAGTGATACAGTATTTATCAATGGCTTTCCAGTCTCATCATTGTTCTGCTACACTGCTCTGCTCTGCCTGCATCAGTGTCTTCTTGGTCGCATCCTCTTGCGCTTAAGTTCTTGTATAGTCTATTGTTTTCACCATTTATGCTATGTCCATCTTATGTTTTTCATCTCTGCATTTTCTCCCTCAGTTCATGATGTGATATCCATTTCTTACAATCCGACTACTTTTTACAGAGAAACAACAACCTCTCTCTGTCATGGAATTTTTATTTTATTCCTGCTCTCATCATCCGTTACACTCCGCATCTCCAACGCTCAAGTCGAGAATCTCAAAAACTCTCAGTAATCATGATTCCAATTCTCAGGAACAATGATTCAACTGCTTAGGAACAATGATTCAGTTAGGTTAACTGAATCATAACTGATCAAGAAATCATGAGATGAAACAACAACCCTTCAATCAGATTTGGTTTGATCAACGATGTTGGATTATACACACAGATGTTTTTTGATTTTTTAATGCGTAAACTCTGATGTGGAGCCTAGTAGTGCTAGCTCCTTCCTCAATATTTTGTTGATGTGACCTTGGGAAATGCTCTTATGTGACCACGTGATTGCAAATGCGGCCAAAGTTGGTTTGAGGAAAATCTGCTTTTCACCCTGCAATTCACTACAGAGCTCCATGTATGCTTTCTCCAAAATCGTGGTTTCGATTGCAGTCTGCCTTCAACATTTTTAAGTTCACGCACATTCAATCTACGCAATGCAACGAGACCATTGATCTCACGATCTTGACGATGCTCCCGAACTAACAGATCAGATCTAAGCTTCTTAATTCAATGGTTGTGATTTATTTTGTGATTCAGGCTTCGGGAGTTTCAACTCTCTAACCCTACTTTCCTCCGTACGTCATTCTTCTAGAGTCGATGATTTGCGGACACCTGTCATTATTAATCAACAACTCAACCTCTACTTTGGGAATTTGACCTTTCAACCAGATCAACGGTTCTGCAGCACCTTATGCAATTCAATGGTCGATATCTCCTTTGCTACTCCAGGCTTTGAAGATTTCAATTCTCAACCTTCACGCTCTCCCAGAATGCTTTTAGCCAGAGTCCACAGATTCTTTCCAGGTGTCCTCCTCAAATCAACGGTCCTCGTTCACTTAGGGACTTCAGCCTTCGGGATTTCAGAACTCTGTCCCTCACGACTTCGTCTCTTCGGCCCTTTGGCACTTCGACCCTTTGCAACTTCGTTCCTTCGACACTTCAGCTCTTCGTGACTTTGGCTCTTCGGCCCTTGAAGACTTTGGTCCTTCGACACTTCGGTTCTTCATGAATTAGGCACTTTGACCCTTCAAGACTTCAGAGATTTTGTTATTTTTTGGTGGTGAAACTCCCAAAGTAAATCTCCTGAAGTGACGTAACATTACACACGTCACCTGTTGACTTGGCACGGGCCGAGTGGTTTCCATGTGTCACTTGCTGACGTGGTCTGCCACATTTCCTTATTAATGTGGTCTGCCACATGTCCTTGATGACGTGGGCTACCACATGTTCTTGCTGACATGGTCTTCCACAAGTCCTTGAATCGGACGGTTGAGGCTTACTTCGGGTCTTTACCCGGAGTCCACAGGTTTACGCCATGTCTTTTCTGGATCAGATGACCCATATCCACTTCAGACGATCCAACACTTGAGATTTACTCTGGACAATCTGACGACTGAGATCTACTTCAGATGATACGATGGTTGAGAATTTATTTCAGCTCTATGACTCTCTGGACTTTGAGGATTTCAAATAGCAAATTGGTGCTCTGGATTAGACGATCCAGATTCACTTCAAATGATCTGACACTTAAGATCTTCTTCGGATGATATGACGACTGAGATCTACTACGAATGATTCAATGGTTGAGAATTGATTTTGGCTCTCTAGCTCTCCAGGCTTCGAGAATTTCAAATCTCAAACTGAAAAATCTTGAAGTGAGATTTTTCTGGAGCGTAACCTCCTCACATATTTAGACCCGAAACGAATGATGTTCATTTGATCAAGATATTAGATCAATGACTCGATCTATCTGCGATGCAGCTTTTCCTTGGATTAAATCCAATGACTCTCCATATTTTCTTATCCTATCCTTCCATTTATTTCGATCTGACGACTGATGGAAATTCGGGTGATTGAGATCTTAGATATTAGCCCTTGCTTATCATGTTCTTCCACTTAAATCAATCCAAGGGTTGATGGAAATTTGGATAATCGAATTCTCAAACGTTTTGCCCCTCTTATCCTATCCTTCCACTTAAAGTGATCCGATGGTAGTGAATACTCTCGAAGCAATTCCATGATCAAGGATTTGATCCTGATCACGTTTGTGTATTGTAATTTCCCTTCTGATCTTTGATCTCTTCATATTATTCGCTTCTCCTCCTGAGCTTATGMTTTTTCTGTTTTCCATCRTCGTTTCTTTTCTTTCCATCAATGAAAAGCACACGCTTCTTGTAAAACATGCCAATAGAGGGGGTAGTAGGCTTAGCTACTATACTTGCTAATTTGATCCCTTGAGGTCATCAGGGAAGCATCCCCTGTGGTGGACCTCTTCCATCACTAAAACTAGGGAAGTTCTTACTAAGGTGGAAATGGTAGGATATTCTATAGTTACGCAAGATTTGGGGACTTGTGGTGGGGCTTTGCACAGGTACAAATCCCGTGATAACAAAACCCATTTGTTAGAGAAATATTTGCCTCACCCTATGAAATCTTGCAGAGAGGGCCTTATTCCATTCCTCCATGTAGACTTACTTTCCCTGATGATAAAATATAGAGATAAAAATATAAATTTTTCCACTTGTACACACCTTGAAAGCTATATAGCAAGCGTATACAATGGTTTCTCCACTACAGCCAGCGTACATCGGGATTTGTGCCAGAAAATCAAAATTAAATGTCAGGTTTCCATGTAATGATAGGAGATATCTGATCCTTGGCCTTCCATATACTGGAAACATTCTAACCCGGCCCTTCAGTTGCATTTCTAAGACTATAAAGAAGCCAATTCCGAGTTGTGGAAAAGGAGAGAGAATTCAACTTTGAGAGAAAAGTTACTCTATAGAAATCATTTACTTCATATTCAGTATGCATCCCTTTGTCCTTTAATTATGAACACAGTGTTCAGCCCCCAAGCTCTTCCTTTATTGATGGAGAACCTCTTTGTCTCCCTTATATGAGCTTGCCTTTGGTGGAAAATTGAAGTGGTGGAGGCCTAGTTGGAAGGAACTCGATTTCTTGGTTCTGAACCATGCTGACATGGAAGTCTGTAATATTTTTACTTATGTTGATCATTTATTAATAGAAATACTCATTTCCTGTCCAATTGATATCTTACAAATATATGTAATATTATCCATCGCCGTATTTTTTATGAATATTGATGGATTATGCTATCTAATGTGATAACCTTTTATATTTCCACCATATGCTTGTTTCTCTTGTTTGTTGAAAACTTGTTGTAGGTATATAGCTGGATCAAAGTGCTCAACGGTGGACATCATCGAACATCTGGACAATGTAGGCCTCTTTATTATCTTGCTTGCACATTGGTTTATATAGCATGTTGTGGGGATAGGGTTGATTTCTGTAGTTATTTCCATTTGTTGTGGTTCACCCTATCCATAGAGAGATTTTCCTCGTAACAGAATTGGAAACCATAATGGGGATTGAATCTTCTTTCGTAGGGTTTGAAGTACTTTTCTCCTTAGATTTCTCTTGTTTCTATTGTGGTTCTTGTCGTATCATTGCTTGACATCTCATTCACTCTGGGTCTACGTTTTCAGCCTTTCTCCCTTGCTTGGCCTTGTTTCAAATCATATATGCACCTCTTTGCTTAACAGTCACGTATACACACAGGCTGTCTCACTGCACGTTGCATATATACGCTCAGTTTTCCCAAACAGTTCGTACACTTTTTTCTTGCCTGTTTGTTTGGTATGGTGTTTGTTGGGTGGGATTTGATGCTTGTTGAGCCTTCTGAAGTCCCTTTAGTGCCTATTGAGTGCCTATGGGATGACAGGACACCCTCTTTTGGTTGAATTTTGGGCGAAGTTTTTCTCTTCATCTTTTCATTTTTATTGTCCTGATACATTGGGTTGGGTGTTTCGTTGCTTGATATCCTTCTTGGATTATCTCTTTTTTATACACAGTTGGGCTATATATCAAGTTACTATTTAGTCCATGCATTTTCAGTTTCGATATATTGAAAATACAAACAAAAAAAATAGGCATTTTGCATTGCTTGGTGTTTTTGTCTTTTGAGTTTTTATCATTAACTTAGTGCATATAGTGAAATATTTCATTTTACTTTTGAATTGCAGATTTGAATTTGAAAATTGCATCGTTTTTTTAGGAGCATATCATTCATCGAAAGTTAAAGTTAGGACTTTGCATTATTTTCATATTTACTTTTCTTGCAGAGTCATAACACCATGAGTTTCATCACCATACCTTTTTGAGTAATCACGGCCATAAAATCAACGCTATAATTTAAAATTTATTAGTAACGATTTTATTTTCTAGGGTGCACAAACTAGCCTAGGATTTAGTGCCTTGAAATAGGATTTTGTGAGTAAAATTCTCCAAGGCAATTAAATCAACATATGTGTCTGAGTCAGGGAGTGGAGAAATCCATTGTATAATTGGTAATATCAGGAGGCTCCACTCACACTGGAGTTAATAATGAGTTCTTATGAAGTCGGTTGAAGGGATATCCCCCCGATACCTTCCTAGCATCAGATATATTTCTGAGGATCTATTCATATCTAGGGATCTTGTTAGTGCCTTTACCTCCATGAGAGGCAGTTATTTCAAGGTTTTGAGCTTTGTTACCCTGCCCATACGGTGGACCTGACTTACGACTACTCGCTTGTGCATCGATTATACAGTGGTTTATTAGTTGCTTGACTTAGGTGTCTCATAGGTTACCTGTAGGGGTTATTCTGCAGGTACCTTGGGTCAGATAAGGGTTGAACAACACACAACTGTTATGGAGGATTACCTCTCT
>JASDQU010504181.1:55704-73571 GCA_032191745.1 Picea mariana | reverse complement strand
TGCAAACTTACTTTCCCTAATGATAAAATCCAGATATAAAAATATAAAATTTTCCACTTGTATGCGCCTTGAAATCTATACAGCAAGTGTATACACTAGCTACTCCACTACAACCCACATACATCAGGATTTGTGCCAGAAAATCAAAATTAAATGTCGGGTTTCCATGTTACGACAGGAGATATCTAATCCTTGGCCTTCCATATACTGTAAATGTTCTGACTCAGCCCTTCAGTTGCATTTCTGAGGCTATAAAGAATCCAATTATGAGTTGTGGAAAAGGAGAGAGAATTCAACTTTGAGAGCAAAGTTACTCTAGAGAAATTATTTACTTCATATTAAGTCTGCATCCCTTTGTCCTGTAAGTTTGAACACAGTGTTAAGCCCCCAAGCTCTTCCCTTATTGATGGAGAACCTCTTTGTCTCCCTTATATGAGCTTTCCTTTGGTGGAGGATTGAAGTGGTGGAGGCCTAGTTGGAAGGAATTCGGTTTCTTGGTTCTGAATCGTGCCGACATGGAAGTCTATAATATTTCACTTCTGTTGATCATTTATTAATAGAAATACTCCTTTCTTGTCCAATTGATATCTTGCAAATGTATTTATTATTATCCATGGGTGTATTTATTATGAATATTGATGGATTATGCTATCTAATGTGCTAACCTTTTATATTTCCACCATATGCTTGTTTCGCTTGTTTGTTGAGAACTTGTTGCAGGCATATAGATTTGGGTCAAAGTGCTCAACGGTGGACATCATCGAACATCTAGAAAAGGTAGGCCTCTTTCTTATCTTTCTTGCACATTTTTTTATATAKCATGTTGTGGGGATAGAGTTGATTTTTGTAGTCCTTTCCGTATGTTGTGGTTCACCCTAGCCATAGAGAGATTTTCCTCATAACACCATTTTGGAGATGATAGTTATAGTCTTAYCGTCACCTTATTCTACATGAATTTGGCTTTGTAGATGTTGAAATACGTCTTTGAAGTCCTCATCTTCAGCGTATGCCTCTTTTTATTCATTGTGGTTAAAAAGCTCCATGTGCATAAGAGTTCCCAAAGCTAAAATATTAGATTTGGATGGTCTTGAAAGCATGTTTTCCAACTTATTAGTTTTCCCCTTCTTATATTTTATGACTAGATGAAATTGCTACAAAAACCCCATCCACTTGTAATGTATGGTTTTTTGTAGCTTACTGTGGACCTGCAAATACTATAGTGGTTGGTGATTAGTGTGGATGATGGTTTCCTTGCCCATCAAATAATTTTTCCATTTCGTAACATCTTGAACCAATGCATAGAGTTCCTTATCATATGTAGGGTAGTTCAAAACTCCCCCATGAAACATTTCAGACTGATAGCATATTGGCTTACTTCCTTGCATCAAAATTGCTCCCATAGAATATCCATTTGCATATGTCTCCACTTCGAAGGGATTTTTCAATTTATGCAATATGAGAACTAACGCTTGATTGATATTCTTTTTAAGATCATAAAAATATTTATATTGATTGTTTCCCCACTGGAAACTCTTAACATTGGATATTATGGTGTGGAGTGGTGTAGCTACCGCTAAAAAGGATACTATGAACTTTCATAGGTACTACACTACTCCAAAAAATATCCTAACTTCAGTGACATTGGTAGGAACTATCCACATGACGATGACCTCCATCTTTGTGGGATCTATCTTGAATTCCCCTCCATCGATCATGTACCCTAAATATACTAGTCACTACTGAGAAAACTCACATTTATTAAGATTAACCAGTAGCTGATGTTTTTTCAGAGTCTCTAACACTTGCATAAGATGTGAGATGTGCTCTTCCCAAGTAGAGATATAAACTAATATTTCATCCAAATACACTATTATAAGGAATATAAATAGGGGTGTAATATGTCATTCATCAATCAAATAAATGTAGATGCTACATTACATAAACCAAAAATCATGATTAATCATTCATATAGACATCTCCTTGTCTTAAAGGTGGTCTTCCAAGTGTCTTCTTGTTTAACGTGTACCTAGTGGTATTCTAATTTGAGATACAATTTAGTGAAGCACTTGCCATGCTACAATTGGTCTAACAAATCATCGATCCTGAGTAGAGGGTACTAATTCTTGAGTGTGATATTATTGAAATCTTTGTAGTTGATACACATTCACCAAGTTCCATCCTTCTAGGGTATTGTGATGATAGGTGATCAACAAAGTGAATTTCTTGGTTGAATTACTCCCTGCTTCAATAGTTGTTGCAATTGTTTCTTCATTTCTTTTTCTTCCAGAACAAACTTCTATACAACCCAATATCTGGTAATGGGGAGTCAAGAAACAACTATATCTTGTGCTCCACTTACCCCTTAGGTGGAAGCCTTTTAGGCTCCTAGAAAATTCCTATGTATGCCTACAACAATTCCTCCCATTGTTGCTTCTTCTTTTTGGTACATTCATCCAGGGATGCCTTTACTCTTACTGATTCCTCCCCTGGTTGTTTCTCTCTTAAGAAATGTAATACATATTTCTTACTAGAACTGATCAAATTTTTGGCTTGATTGACACTTACCATAGAGATATTTGATTTACCTTTGTGTGTGTAGATTATGTAAGACTTCCCATCCTTGATCAAGCGGTACTAGTTTTCTCTCTGCATAAATATCACATCCCTCATATGCATGTAAGGGATTCCAAACACTACACCACACACATCAAGGGGTACTACATCTAACTCCACTTCATCAATAAAATATACATTTCTAGCAAACTTGATCTTACACTATTTAGTGACTTTGATCTCTTCATCCTTATTCATCCATCCCAATGGATATGAGCTCGGATGATCGTGAACCTCCAACCCAAGATTGTTGGCTAGATCATTTTCTATGAGGTTTGCATGTGCCCCAAAATCGAATAGACCATCTACCTTTATCATTTTGACTTATATCTTAATGTGGAAGAGTTTATTCATCTCCTTCTCTTCCTTGTGATGAAGGTTACTTATATTTTCCTCCTTTTACACTAAAGTGCAGACAATTTTCTCATCCACATTTGAGATGCTCTCTACATAATTGCTTAAATCCATACCCAATAGTCTCTTCGTCTTGGTATCCTTCTTATGGTTCTTTAGATTCATCTCTAGATGTAGCTTCCAACACTTTTCTTCGTTGTGACCATCCATATTGCAATGGTTGCAGTGGTTGTTTGGATCATTGCATTGATGTGTAGTAGCTCTCATTTTATTATGTTTTCCTTTCCACTTCTTCTTCCCCTCATTGGAGGCTTGGTGGTGTTTCTATTTATAACCATTAGGTTTCCCTTTCTTATGGCCTATGTTCTCCAGGTATTGGTCTTACACACATAACTCATCACTGCTCCTTGGTTTGAAGAGCATCACTTGCTTTTGAAAATGATTATTTAAACCCTCGAGGTATTTGAGAAGTATGTATGGGTTATTGGGAAAGATACCCAACATGATTGTTATATTCTTGAATTTTGTGGTGTACTCTTGCACACTCTGCCCTTGCATTTACCTAAAAATATGCCAATGGATCCACTCGTCCTCTACATACCCAATAGGGTAAAATTGGGACTTGATGAGGGTTTTAAACACCTCCCACTTAGTTACTAGTGGATCACCCTCTAGCCTAAGTGTCTCCATGTGGCTTTCCCACTAGGTTAGTGCACGGCCCTTTAGTTTCAGTCGACCAAATGAAATCCCTTGCTCTTCATCTAGATTATGGACACTAAAATAAATTTCTAACTATTACAACCAATTATTCAACTTAACAACATCAATATCACCTTCACGAGGCTTGATATCCACTTTCACTTCCATTTTAAACATAGTTTGTGAAGGAATGATGGTGTTGAAACTTGGCTTCTTTTTATTGGGCTCTTTTTTGGACTTATTTTCTAGGTCTTCACTATCCCTCAGTTTCTCATCCGATCCAACTTCTTAGTTAGATCCACCAACCTTTCCAAACGGTCTGAACTTGTTCGCTAGAGCTACCATGAGGAGGGCCATGTTGCAAGAGATATCAACAATTTTTTTTCTCGGCCTTGCAAATCTCTCTTCTTCTGCATTCTGAGGGTTGTTATTAATGGACTCATCTGCCATGGTTAGGGTTCTATGACTTCCTTCTTAAGACAATTCCTGGATCCTACAATTTCCAATAGAAAACCCCAAAGAAACCCACTATGATACCAATATGATATGTAATTTTTTGTGGATATTCCATTGGAACAACTTGTCATAATATATCTTATGTTATTCTAAAAATATTTTATCATTAGGTTTATTTCCTTAGATCTCAGATTTATTATCACTTACTTATTGCTCAAATTAATGAAATAAATTAAATACAAAAGTGAAAGACTAAGAAAATGAACACACCATACACACAAATGAACACAAGATGTATCATGGGAAACCCAATATAAGAGAAAACCTATCTAGAAGGTGAGGCCTATGCTCTACTCTCTTTTCTTTAGTAATGAAATGCAAATACAAAGAAATAGAGACTCACTATGGAGTTGTCTTTGACATTGTGGCATGAATGGTTGTTGCAAAATCCTCCTCCTCAATTATGCTTTCAAATCCCACTCTTAGATGATTTTCTCAACTATGGAACAAGTACAATGCTAAAATAATGGAACCCCCTCTTCTCCTAGTGGCCTAGTATTTAACATAACCTGATAGTCGTCTAGGGTTAAGGTTTTTGCATGCCTTAACCCTCAATTAGTGATAAGGTTTTGGACCTTCTATAATATTCTTGAAATTCCCATGTGACTAGCCCCACATGTGTGAGTAATGGAGGCTGACGTGGCATCCACTCAGTACCATGTTGGTCAATAAGGTAGGTCAACTTGCAGGAGACATAAATTCTACATACGAGCTCCGATTGAGGTGAATTTTTCACTAATGGAAAGGTCTTAGTGTGTATGTCAAGGGGTTAGAAGCTATTCTTGCAAAGTTTTGACCCCAAAAAGTGTCATTTGATGCCTCAAAATGGATCTAGAAGGTGTTGGACCCCAAATATCCAAACTAGGACCTGCCACTAAAATGGGCCTTGCAAGCTAATTTCTCTGATTTTTCCTTACATAAAGCATCAAGATAGATGAAAATTTATATAATGATCCAATCCTGATCAACACAATGTAAACAAAATGTGAGCATGTAGAACAATTCCAAAAGAGATAATAGAGATGACTTACACAATAACTCCTTAAAGAATAGGAGAACGTCCTCCAAATACCCCAATAAATTCATATATCCAAATCACAAGTTCCTTGAAAAAAAGTTAGAATGAAAATGATAAGATGACTCGTTTGAAGGAGTTGAACCCAAGGATCATCCGCCCTGAAACAAATTTTTTGTATCAAATCCTTAAAAATGAATAATAAACTCAAATACACACAATGTACACAAGATGTGAGCATAGAGAACAACTCTAAAAGAAATAATAGAGATGTATTACACAATAACTCCTTAAAGAATATGAGAACCTCATCTCAATCCATATTGTTATTGGACAAATCGATAAGTGTGGACACAAACTATTCTCCCTAGTTTCACCCCGAAACTAGAACAAAACAAGACAATATATTAAACTTTCCTTAGATTTCAGTTACCAAATAAGAAGAGGATCCAAAACATACCTTTTAAATGTTGTAGATATGACCTCTCCAATGTGATCCCAGCTTCGTTGTAAGGATTATGGAGAAGTATCTAAAAAGAAACACAAGCCAACGAAGACAAGAATAACAGAGTCTATTTGATATGAAACTATGTATGTGATCAAGGAATCATACAATATGGCCAAATAGAGTTCATACAGGAAAGGGAAAGTATATATGGATTAAAGAATGTGGAAGAAAGATACAACCATATGCCTTGATGTTGTCAGGTTCCTTCCAACGGTTCCTTTCTTCCCACACACTTCTGCTCCAACGAGTTCTGAGGCATTAAGTTTGAAGATATTAACAATCTATCTTGACAACATAAATCAGAAGTCTATCATAAGCCCTTCAGCTGAGAATTCTCAAGCCAAAATTCTACTAACTCATTAGCCATTCTCCAAAATTTATTCTCAAAGCTAACTTTCCCCATGAGAGGCCTCCTCCTTTTACAAGTTGAAAAGGATAGGATGAGGAGGTTAGGATGATCCCATGAGATTAGGGATGCGACTCAGATCCAAACTAGTCGAAGGTCACCTCACCCTCGAAGCTTATATTCTAGAAGCATCGAGAATATTCTATTTTTCTTCATACGGGCAATTGTCGCACCCTTAACACTGAGAAAAGTGCGACAATGTCACAAGGCACTGTGGTGCAACCTGCATTGATCATATATCATCACACACTTAACACTGAGCAAGGTGTGATGATCCTTCTTTACAAGGTTTTTTACAAAGGAAAAGATAATTTCATCTCTCTAGGAAAGTTCATTTTCATTCTTCTTCTGGGATTAAGGCAATTTATACTTTTAAAGACAAAGGATAGGTGTACATCATTAACGGTCATAGGGGTGATGAAAATAATTTGTAATAGTAAGCCCCCCGAAGTATGAAGTTAGAACAAAGTGATAGCTGAAATACTTTGTCAAGTGTGTGTTGGGAACAAGGAACACGTCGGTTGGAAACCTTCCAAAAAACAAGAAAATACAGTACAATAATATATCATCACTGGGGTATGCATTCTCATACTCATAATAAAAATGACTCAAATCATAAATGTCGACATGCAAATATCCATGTCAAGTAAGATAGGTTATGGCCACCAAACATACAGTGTGGATCCATGCCAATATGACTCAAATCTGAACATAACCACCAAAAATACATTGAGGATCTATGTGTTAAAGACTAAAATTTGCACATAGCCACGATACATACACTGTGCATCTATGCAACAGTACAATCTGTATATACTCCAACGGAACCTGAATCTGTCAAAAAAGATTCGGAGTTTTGATCTCCACTACTCTATAGTACAAATCTAACCATGTGAATACATGTGTTGAAGTCAAACATGATAGAAACCACTTGATTATCGGTCATTAGTGAATATTGTTAGCAAGTACGAGGGAAATCACCATTAATGTCAATGACTCCCAAGGTACACTAGTACAATCCAACGGGTGTGAATTTATGGGCTGAAGTCGAACACTTGGTGAAATCTCCCGATCAGGGGTCAATAATGAAAACCCACTATCGAAAGCGAGGAAACATGTCATTGAGGCATGCAAGTTACAAGGTACCAATTAGTTTCTAGGTCTAATTCTTGGATAATGAGTCGAAGTTGACAGGAAAAGACTCGTCACAGAAGGGTCTTAATGTATCCCCCATCAATGACACGAAATGGGTAAAATGATTTTAAGTAGATCAGATTAACAAGTGATTCAGGACTGACTCAGGGATGGTCGATGCAATAGAAGGCTTAAGGACTGCAAAAATGGTCGACGCAATAGAAGACTTTCCGGGTTGAACTTCTCTTTGAACATATTGACGACACGTCAACTTTTTTGGAAACACTGACTCAACAATAGGTATCACAAACCAATTTGTAATCCTATAAAGGAGTATGATGAAGAGACAAGAGGATTTTTCAACATAGACACAAAGCGAGTGAAAGGGTTCCATGTTTAAAAGTGACTCTTCCATAGAATACATGTTTAGAGACATTTCTTTCCCAATTTTTCCCCAACCATTTATGGCGAGTACCTCTTTATTTTTACACAAAATTGAGGATGATAACATATGCTTAAACTGTAAGCTCATCCTTTGGATGAGTCCCCTGAAGTATATTTAACGAACCCTAGGAAGGAGTGGTTCAGTCCCATATGTGTCTTTCAATGTTTGTTTTACAAGTCCAAAGAAAGGAAACTCAGTGGTCTTTTCATATTTATGGAGTTTGAAAATAACTTAAAGAGGACTACATAACATTTTCTAATCATTCTTGATTAGAGTATTCATTTTTTGTAAAGTAGTCTAATGAGACCGAAAAATAAATAAACTATCTCTCAACAAACGTTTTCTTCAAAAAAATTAACGAGCGTGAAAACAACAAGATCCCTCAGCAATCTTTTCATGTTTAGAGAGTCTGAAAAGAGATTAAAGAGAACTCTAGGGCTTTCATTTTTCATATAACCTTTACGAGTCTGAAAAAGTGATAAAATTTTATTTGATTACATTCTCATTGATTTACGATGATGAGAAAGAACAAGGACTAAGCTCGGGATTGTTTTCATTTTTACAGAAGCTTAAAATAAAACAAAACTATGCTTGGGATAGATTTTATTTTTACACAAGATTAAAACTAAACAAAACTATGATTGGACCTGGTTTCATTTTTACACAAGCTTGAACCAAAGGAAACTATTCTTGAGGTAAGTTTTTTCATTTTTATGCAAGCTTGAAACTAGAAAAACTATTCTTGCGACTTCCCAATGCATAATCCAAGGATGGTTTTGTTGATGATTACAGTTGCGTGAAACATCCTTCAATACACAGACTAAGTAAGATGACCAAAGAGAAATCCCATGAGTTGGGTGTGTGGTTCCTCTCTGAGATGGAGAAGGAACATTGTGTTCCCCTATGTGGGGTTAGCAAGCCCATGCATTGGGTGTGCCCATGAGCTGGGTGTGTGGTTCCTCTCTAAGATGAAGATGGAATGTTGTTTGCCCCTGAGAAGGGAAGGAGCCCATGTGATGGGTTTATTTTTCTCCTCTATGTAGAGAGTTGAGATGATACTCCAGATGATTCTCCTGTGTAACACAATGAGAAAGAAGATCTGCTAAGTTGGGTGTGCATGTGGCTGACCACAGGTGAATGTGTGGAAAATCCCATGAGTTGGGTGCATCGTTATGAGACAGAGATGAAACGATGTATTATCCTCCTCTGAGTAGAGAGTTGATTTGATTTGATACTCCAAATGATTCTCATGTGTAACGCAGTGAGAAAGAATATCTGTTGAGTTGGACGTGTCTGTCGTTGAGCACAGGTGAACGTGATCCTAGTGGTTCAGCACTAGTGAGTGTGGTTCTCTTGTGAGACACAATGAGATAGAGATGTGTACATCCCTCTAGCTGAGAAAAGATGGATGTGCCCCTAGTGGTTGAGCACTAGTGGGTGTATGAGATCCCTTTCTATATTGTTCAAGAGTCAGACTTACATGTAACCTTATTTGTGATAGAAAGGGTACAGGTCAGCCCCACCATAAAGTAAAAGATAATTAACGTAAAAGATAATTAATATGATAATTATTAATTATATTGTGAGTTATTGAGGTCATCTCTGTTGTGCCAATAGACACCATTGTTGATAACTTCAGTCTAATATAAGTAAAGGTAAATTCCCCATTGAGGAATCATATCACAAGTGTGAGATTGGAAATTTCAGTAAAGACTCATTCTTGGGAAAAGTGCACACCTCTCTTGGGCACTAGTATTCTAGGGTTTGTCAACACCCTTTTGTGTGCTAGGTATTTATGGTGGTGGAGGTATTTCTCTTGAAGAATATAGCAAAGGATTGGTTGAGTTTTCTTACCTTGTTGAGAAGGGTTTCCCAGGATACTTCTTGTGTACTTGTGCATGGTGTTTCTTCTTGTGATCTTGGTTGTTGCAACAAATTGTTTATGGTTTAAGTAAAATGATAAAATGGAATGAAATTCATGCTTAAGCCTAGCTTATTGAAAAATAAACATGGTTTCAAACCATAGTCTTGAAGAACCCGTTGCACAAGTTTCTACCAGTGATTCATCTTATTTTGCATAACCGTATGACCCTCCTAGGGTTACTAGAAAATTCATACGACCCTCTTACTTTGGGTGTTTCAGCACTTCACACTTGGACGTTGTGCCTGAAATTTGGACAAGAGGGTACAACATCCTTAAGCGCACCTCCAAAAACTCTCAAAGTGAAATTCTGAGAATTTTGGATTTTTGGCCCTAGGGTTTCTAGGGTTCTGCAAATTTCTGGTTTTAGGGTTTTTGCAGCTCTTTGAAGAAGCCTTCAAGATTACCTACATTCTTATGACTTTCAAGGCTTATTTTTGGTAGTCATAATCCCAACAAAACCTAAGGTTGCTAGCCTAGCCTAGTTGTTAGGTTTTCTATCCCAGTTAACAAGGGTTTGTGAAGAATCTAAAAATATGATGAACAAAACTATGAAGGAAAATAAGCTTGATGAATTAGGAAACTTCAAGTTCCTAGAAGACAAGACTTAAGAGGAAGACTTATTGTGGGTAATACAAAAAANTTAGGGTTTTTGCAGCTCTTTGAAGAAGCCTTCAAGATTACCTACATTCTTATGACTTTCAAGGCTTATTTTTGGTAGTCATAATCCCAACAAAACCTAAGGTTGCTAACCTAGCCTAGTTGTTAGGTTTTCTATCCCAGTTAACAAGGGTTTGTGAAGAATCTAAAAATATGATGAACAAAACTATGAAGGAAAATAAGCTTGATGAATTAGGAAACTTCAAGTTCCTAGAAGACAAGACTTAAGAGGAAGACTTATTGTGGGTAATACAAAAAAATTTTACTAGAGACAACCATCGATGAATGGAAGGAAGATGAGGTCAAGACAAGGAAGCCAATCATCTACTCAAGATCTCGCATTGAAGGGTCGGATTCAAAATAACCAGATGACAAAAAGTGACATCGTGACTACCTTCTTCATGAAGATCTCAGAGAACAGAGATCAACTAGGTGCCATTGGATAAATCATATTGACACCCTCAGGTATGCACCTGTATATATTATTTGTATCATTGTCATGAGGGAAATTACAGAAGGAAGGAACCTTTGTTGAAGTCATGGATCCAAAGGGATCACAATGCATTCAAAGGAACAACACACTGGAAGTGAAGACTCCAAGTTTTATTGTTTTAATTATCATGCCTCTAAACTACATTTCTAAAGGTTTCTACATTACAAGTAGGTGTTGTAGTTGTGATAAAAATCCTTAAATTGTTTTGATTCTGGAGATATACTCATTATTATCCTTTAGGAGATATTCTTGTTGTGTTTAATTTCATTTGTTTTATTGTTCCAGGAAGGTTAACAACAAAGGAAGATGGTTATACTTCAGACTTCAAAGGGTGTCAAAACTATTTGAGAAGGAGGGAAAATAGAACCATCATTGAGGCAACCAATGCAATAATGCATGATCATAGTCTTTCTACGATTATATGGGCAGAAGCATGCATGACACAGTATATGTTCAGAACATGAGTCATCACCAGATTTTGAAGAAACATAACTTTCGAAGAAAGCCTTCATCAGAGTGAAGCCTGAGATCGAACACTTCGGGATATTTGGGTGCCTAGTGTATTTTCATGTACCCAAAGAGAAGAGGTCCAAGCTAGATCATTCAGGGAGAAATGATACATTTATGAGTAAGTGAATCTTCAAAGACATATCAAATTTACATCCCTGGTCATAGACGGATTGAGACAAGAAGAGATGTTGCCTTTGAAGAAGAGATAGCATGTCAAAGATCCATATAATCTCAGATGGAGATTGACAGTGAGGCAATACCTTCTCCCCCTTTAGCAGTTCAGAGGGAGACAGACATTATTCCATTCTATCTAGTTGCTCCAGTTGATATGCCCAAAGATATTGTAGTAGGGAATAAAAGGTCTTCCCAGGATCGACAAACTCTATAGGAGGCAGAGGAACATACAAGCCCCTCAAGGAACATCCTGAGAAAGAAAAAGATATTTTTGAGCTACCCTTCAGTCATGAGCCACTTCATTGATTATGAGCTTTCTTGTCATGGAGAAGCAACAGGTGAACATGTATGGCAAGATGCCATGATAAACTAATACCAGTATATCTTAAAAAATGATGTATGAGATATTGTTCAGATACCAGAAGGGAAGTTTGTGTTGACTTCCAAGTGGATCTATAAGATCAAGTATGCAGTCGATGGAAGTGTCGAGAAATACAAAATGATATTTCTAGCTAGAGGATTCCCACAAACAAAGGGAGTTGTCTATGATGAGACACCTGATCCAGTAAACCCCTTACACTTCCATCCGTACTACCATCCATGAGTTGGAAACTACTTTAGATGGATGGATTCTTAATGAGTTTGGGTTTCAGCAAGGGTGTTGTTGATCCAAACCTACATTATTACATTTTTGGTGATGAGAGCCTGATTTTGATGACTTATTCAGGAAACCGTGCTGCAAGCCTTGACTTCTGATTTCGAGATGAAGGATCTGGGTATGATGCAATACTTCTTGAGACAATAAGTATGACATAAGACCAATGAGACATTTCCTAAGAAAATGTACAGTGGGGATATTAAAGAAGTTCAGTATGACAGAATGAAAATCCATGACTACACTGATGGTGATGGATTTGATGAAAAATAAATGATGGTGACGAGATTGATCCACATATGTAACGACAATTGATTGCATCATTGATGTATCTGGTTAACACCAGACCTAATATATAGCAAATGTGCTTAGTCAATCTATGAGTTAGTTGAGACAGACTCACTGGATAGCAGTAAAGCATGTATTGATATATATGAGGCACGATTGGATATGGCCTGAGATATGCATCCAATGTAAACTTGAGTTTGGATGGATATGTTGATACATATTGGGAAGAGAGTATAGTGGACCAGAAGAGTGCATATGGTTGTTGTTGTTTTTTTKCTTGGGGTTTTCCATGGTTTCCAGGTGCAGCAGGAAACAAATCYYTGTGGCCTTATGTATTGCAGAAGCAGAGCATGTATCATTGAGTGTGGCAGTCTGCAAAACAGTGTGGCTTCGCAAACTTCTGACAAGATTTATTCAATCATGAGATGGATCCTACTACTATTCATTGTGACAACTAGAGTTGTATGAAGCTCTTTGAGAACCATGTGTTTCATGATAGATCGAAACACAGTGAGATAAAATGTCATTATATCAAAGACATGATGTAGAGGAAAGTAGTACACGTGTAGTACCTTCCTACACATGAGAAGATTGCATATATCTTCACTAAACTACTTGCCAATACGAAGTTCGAGTACTTTCGTGGGAAACTAGCTTGGTGGAGAATACCTCTCTAGCTGAGAGGGAGTGTTGGTGACTACAGCTAAGATAAATTTCAAATACTTCCGTCCGAGATTTGGCCTATTGAAGAATGCCTCCCTAGGTGAGAGGGAGTGGTTATGATTACAGTTGCATGAGACATCCTCCAGGACACAGAATGAGTAAGTTGACCAGAGAGAAATCCCATGTGTAGTGTGTGTGGTTCCTCTCTAAGAAGCAGAAAAAATGTTGTGTGCCCCTGTGTGGGGTGAGAAATCCCATGAGTTGGGTGTGCCCATGAGTTGAGTTTGTGGTTCCTCTCTAATACGGAGATGGAATGTTGTGTGCCCCTAAAAAGGGAAGGAGCCCATGTGATGGGTTTATTGTTCTCCTCTGTGTAGATAGTTGAGATGATACTTCATATGATTATCCTGTGTAACACAGTGAGAAAGAGGATATGTTGAGTTGGATGTGCCTGTGACTGAGCACAGGTGAACGTGTGGAAAATCCCATGAGTTGGGTGCATCATTCTGAGACAGAGATGAAACAATGTATTAGCCTCCTCTAAGAAAATATTTGAGATGATATGATACTCCTATAATTATCTTGTGTAACGCAGAGAGAAAGAATATCTGTTGAGTTGGACAAGACTGTGGTTGAGGACAGGTGAACGTGATCCTAGTGGTTGAGTGCTACTAAGTGTGGTTCTCCTGTGAGACGCAATGAGGTAGAGATGTGGTCAGCCCTGTGGCTGAGCACAGATGGATGTGCCTATAGTGGCTAAGCACGAGTGGTTGTATGAGATCCCTTGCTATATTTTTCAAGATTCAAACTTACCTGTAACACTATTTATGATGTAAAGGGTATAGGTTATCCCCAACATAAAGTGAAAGATAATTAATGTAAAAGATAATTAATATGGTAATTATTAATTATATTGTGAGTTATTGAGGTCGGCCCTATTGTGCCAATAGACACCATTATTGATAACTTCATACTAATATAAGTAAAGGTAAATTCCCCATTGAGGAATCATATCACAAGTGTGAGTTTGGAAATTTCAGCAAACACTTGTTCTTGGGAAAAGTGTGCATCTCTCTTGGGTACTAGTCTTCTAGGGTTTGTGAGCACTCTTTTGTGTGCTAGGTCTTTAGAAAAGGTGGAGGTCTTTCTATTGAAGAATATACCAAAGGATTGGTAGAGTTTTCTTCCGTTGTTGAGAAGGGTTTCCCAAGATACTTCTTGTGTACTTGTGCATGGTGTTTCCTCTTGTGATCTTGCTAGTTGCAACAAATTTTTTATTGTTTACGTAAAATGCTAAAATGGAATGAACTTCATGCTTAAGCCTAGATTATTGAAAAATCAGCATGGTTTCAGAGCATAGGTCTTGAAGAACCTGTTGACCACCTATTCAACTAAGGGGTCAAGTCCATGTGCCATGAATATATGCATCATCAGATACAAATATGTTGAAGACAATATTGGTTCTACTTGGGCATTTTATGCCTCCAGCACAAAATTTTGTAAACAAAATTTTTGCACCCCTACGTGGGTTAATAATGTAATAAGTCTACATGGATCATAGTTAGGTTAGGTACTTTGGGATGTTTTCATTGGGAGAGTTCTTTTCACCAAGGGATTTTTATCCTCAGGTTGTCAACTAGTCTTTTCAGCCTAGTTGATTTCCCATGAGTTTTTCTCTCTCACTTGCAATAATTCCTCCAAAGTGGTGAACGACATTCTAATGGTCTCATCCTTTGGTAGCTATTGTTTAGGAATGATGTAAATGACCATGTTAGACATTGTAGAAATTTTCGCGGAATTTCGTCGACTCTAGATAGGTTTTTTTTTAATTAATTAAACTTAATTAATTTTCCTAAGGTTGGAATTTTAATTATTTAATTAATTGAATGTTTTTGAGAAATTATTGTAAAAACTAGGTCTTTGGGATTTTGATAGGGATATTTGTGCTCAAATAAAATGGAAAGACACCCCCTGCACCCATGGACCAAGTTTCAGCTCAGTTGGACAAGTTTTGCTATGCATTTGTCCACCCGGAGTCAAAGTCAGTCAAAACAACAATTTTTATTGCTAAGTCAATTTTGTAATTTTTGTAAAAGAGAGTTAATGGGTTAATTTGAAGGTGGAAAAGATAAATAATGGACATCCCTATCCTACCCAACCCACCTTACCACTTTCTTACACCCCCTAACTCACCCACTCTCACTTTGCCTCACGCCCCTAGGGGGAAATGCGCCCCCCTCACACCCAAAAACTTAGAAAAACATTTTTGATTGTTATGTGGTCCCCTCTCATGTGAGTTTCACCCTTCCTATCTCAAAACCTCATCCTTTGATGGACCCCACGCTCCACCTCACTCATCCACACACTCAACAAGCTAAAACCCTAGAAGTGGTGTGCCCCTCCTCCTTGAGATTCACTTGTTGGCTTGGGATTTGACACTTGGAGCTCATCCAAGTGCCTTAACCTTGCCTCTTGAGCTATAAAAGAAACCTCTCCTCACTCTCTATCTTACCATTATTTGAGCTAAATTTATGCTACAGAATTTTCGCCCCATCCTTTCTCGTTGTTGTCATCTCACATTCAACTCATTTTTCTCTTGAGAGCCCTGGAGAAATTTTTTGTTGCAAGGCTCTCCCATTTGGATTTAATAAGAAATATTTGGAGGATTTGGAGTAATCTAGAGTATTCATATTTTCTCTTTTCATATGAGGTGATATTGTTCTGTTATGCATTGTGTTGGGTTTGGACTAGTTTCTTGAGCAAAGTAGTTTGTTTGAGTAGATCATTCAATAGTATTGTTGCTGATATATATATGTAGGATAGTTGATATTGTGAATTATTTCATCTTATTATCTCTTTCTATCATTTTATTCTACTCCCATACCTCAAGTTTTGCTTGAGTTGTGCAGATTTGCCTCTAAGGTATTGATTGGAATAGTCTCAAGAAGGGGTTTTCCATCAACATCTTCTCACACTTCTTGCTTCTCTTTTGGATATGATTTGTTTTCTGTTCATACTCATCATATTTTTGCAGCTAACCATCATTGATAGGTCAAGATAAATTTACATTTTACTTGGAGACTTCATGTGAAAATTTTCTGTGTAAAAATAGAAAAATTTCTTAACATTTTTGTGCTGTGCAGCATTTCCAGCAAGCTTTGGCTTGCTGGTTTTTGCAGATTCTTACCAGGGACAAGGGGAAACGCTGCCAAAATTCACTCTCACAGCATCCCAAAGAGGCTCCATAAGCTGGGTAACGAATCTCTCTTCTTTCTCTTTGTCTCTAGCATTGTTGCAAGCCTCCGGGAAGTTTCCTTGAAACTTCTCTTCTCTTGTTGTCATTTCAGCTTGTGTATTTCATTTGTGTAAGTTTTTACATTGCCTACACCTTGGGAGAGAGATTGGCCCAACCAACCCCCCAAAATCATTGGGCTAGTTTAGATTTCTTTCAAGTTTTTATTTTCTTTGTCCCACTTGTCCACAAGGCAAGGTTGTGTGACCACATAATAATAATCATAATATTGTCTTGTTTTGTTAACCCTCTTTGGCCAACATTGGTAGGCTTGCCTCCACCTTGGCAATTGTGAGTGGTTTGATGCAATAATTTTCCATTTTTGCTTAAACTAAAGTTGCCTACACCTTGGGAGAGAAATACTCAAATCGTAAGGCTAGGATGGTAATTATGTTTTGATGATTTAAGTTTTCACATTGGTTAAAATTATCTAGAATAGTCATCACACATCTATCATATTAATCCCTTGAGGCATAGTTTCTTTTCATGCTTTACTTATCAAGTCTTTTTCACATGTGTTTTATGGTACTATAATTCATGGTTTAAAGTGTTTTGGAAGTAATCTTCGGTCTTGCAACTCATTCATCTTTTAAGGCTTTTTTCCATTCATCTATCTAAAATACATGTGAAGCATTGAAGTGGTGTGGGATCTAATTTTCTTTCCTTTGGAAAGCATTTACATTTTCAGCAAGTCTTTTCATGGGATAGCTTATGTGGATAAGTGAATGAATCTAAGTAATTTCTTGGTATCAATTGGCAAGTTGTTCTTGTCTTTACTCCATTTTTTGCAAGGTTACATATTATGAATGATGAATGACATGGCTATGTAAATTATGTGTTTATTATAAGATTTTAATTCATGTTGTTCATGAGTTTATGGTTTTAAATTTTACTTTTGCAACACATTCACAACAAGATTTTCAGTTTCGGTTTTGGCTATAAATCACACATTTCGGGCATCTAAACCTCCTCTAAAACACTCCAAACACACTTAAAGACTTACCCACAAGTCATAATAACTTTCTAGACAACTTAGGACAACCTAATTCCACCATCTTCACCATCTAAAACGGGTTTGAGGAAAACAATGGAGGGTAGTGGCAGGGGACTGTCCCGTGGAAATCCAGATGGGTGTTCTCTCCGGGAAGTACTCTTACTATAAGGGTTGACCATGGAAGCTAGGGTGGGCCTCGTTGCCTTACTATCTTGAGCACCCGACAGATATTTGGCAACATGAGGAGGTGGTTTAAGATTCAAACATTTAGTTAGGGGGAGGGCAATTAAAATCTACTTAATCTTTAAACAACTCCTAACCACTTAGTCTCCTAGACAATCCATGTTCTTGGGTATCTTTAGATGATTGTTTAGGATATCTATATTGCAAGTTCTTTTCATTTTTATAAATCTTTCATGCAATCTTATGGTTTACTTATCTAAATGTTTTATTGAGCATTAAGTTTCCAAATACTCGTATCTTTGTTTAATTCTTTGTGGTATGATTCTTGAAGAAGTTGGGTATCC
>JASDQU010504181.1:23743-38488 GCA_032191745.1 Picea mariana | reverse complement strand
GTTGCGGACAACACTTGTCTCAAGTGGAGGGGCATGTTAAGCCCTAATATTGGCTCACTACCCCTTAATTGGGGCATATTAGATTAGTAATGTTATTTTATTTATGTCGTCTTTAGGTCATTAGTTGTAATTTAGATTAGTAATGTTATTTTATTTATGCCAACTTTAGGCCATTAGTTGTAATTATACCTCCTAGTCTCCTATATATACCAAGGAGACATTTTCATTTTGAATCATCTTGTACTTGAACATTTAAGTGGGGTAAAAGGAGGTTGCCCCTCGAAGAGGCTTATTATCTGAAATTATCTCTTTTTCAAGGCGTTGAGTACTTTTCCTAAGGTTTTTCTATGCTATATTGATGTTTGGTTCTTAACATAAATACACGTGCAATACCTTCCTACACATGAGAAGATTGCAGATATCTTCACCAAACTGCTTGCCAATACGAAGTTTGAGTACTTCCATGGGAAATCGGATAGGTGGAGAATACCTCTCTAGCTGAGAGGGAGTGTTGGTGACTACAGCCAAGATGAAGTTTGAGTAATTTTGTGCGACATTTGACATGATGGAGAATGCCTCCCTAGCTGAGAGGGAGTGTTGATGATTACAATAGTGTGAGACATCCTCCAGGACACAAAATGAGTAAGTTGACCAGAGAGAAAGCCCATGAGTTAGGTGAGTGGTTCCTCTCTGAGATGGAGAAGGAACGTTGTGTGCCCCTGTGTGGGGTGAGGAAGCCCATGATTTGGGTGTGACCATGAGCTGAGTGTGTGGTTCCTCTCTAAGACAGAGATGGAATGTGGTGTGCCTCTGAGAAGGGAAGGAGCCCATGTGATGGTTTTAATATTCTCCTCTGTGTAGAGAGTTGATATGATACTCCAAATAATTCTCTTGTGTAACGCAGTGAGAAAGAAGATCTGTTGAGTTGGACGTGCCTGTGGTTGAGCACATGTGAATGTGTGGAAAATCCCATGAGTTGGGTGCATCGTTCTGAGACAGAGATGAAACGATGTATTAGCCTCCTCTGAGTAGAGATTTGAGATGATATGATACTCCAGATGATTCTCCTATGTAACACAATGAGAAAAAAGAGTTGTTGAGTTGGACGTGCATGTGGCTGAGCACAGGTGAACGTGATCCTAGTGGTTGAGCACTAGTGAGTTTGGTTTTCTTGTGAGACACAATGAGATAGAGATGTGTACATCCCTCTAGCTGAGAAAAGATGGATGTGCCCCTAGTGGTTGAGCACTAGTGGGTGTATGAGATCCCTTTCTATATTGTTCAAGAGTCAGACTTACATGTAATCTTATTTGTGATATAAAGGGTACAGGTCAGCCCCACCATAAAGTAAAATATAATTAACGTAAAAGATAATTAATATGGTAATTATTAATTATATTGTGAGTTATTGAGGTCGTCTCTGTTGTGCCAATAGACACCATTGTTGATAACTTCAGTCTAATATAAGTAAACGTAAATTCCCCATTGAGGAATCATATCACAAGTGTGAGTTTGGAAATTTCAGAAAACACTTGTTCTTGGGAAAAGTGTGCACCTCTCTTGGGTGCTAGTCTTCTAGGGTTTGTCAACACCCTTTTGTGTGCTAGGTATTTATGGTGGTGGAGGTATTTCTCTTGAAGAATATAACAAATGATTGGTTGGGTTTTTTTCCCTTGTTGAGAAGGGTTTTCCAAGATATTTCTTGTGTACTTGTGCATGGTGTTTCTTCTTGTGATGTTGGTTGTTGCAACAAATTATTTATGGTTTAAGTAAAATGCTAAAATGGAATGAACTTCATGCTTAAGCCTAGATTATTGAAAAATGAACATGGTTTCAGAGCATAGGTCTTGAAGAACCCATTGCACAAGTTTCTACCAGTCATTCCTCTTCTTTTGCAGGACCGTACAACCCTCCTAGGGCTTCCAGAACATTTGTATGGCCCTCTTCTTTTGGGTGTTTCAACACTTCACACTTGGACGTTGGAGATGAAATTTGGACAGGAGGGTACGACCTCCTTCAACGCACCTCCAGAAACTCTCAAAGTGAAATTCAAAGAAGTTTTGATTTTTGGCCCTATGGTTTCTAGGGTTCTGCAAATTTCTGGTTTGGGGGTTTATGCATCTCTTTGAAGAAGCCTTCAACATTACCTGCGTTCTTCTGACTTTCAAGGCTTATTGTTAGCAGTCATAAGCCCAACAAAACCTAAGGTTGCTAGCCTAGCCTAGCTGTTAGGTTTTCTATCCCAGTTAACAAGGGTTTGTGAAGAATCTAAAAATATGATGAACAAAACTATGATGGAAGATAAACTTGATGGATTAAGCAACTTCAAGTTCCTAGGAGACAAGACTTCGGAGGAAGACTTATTGTGGGTGATAAAAAAAAGGTTTACTAGAGACAACCATCAATGAATGGAAGGAATATGATGTCGATACAATGAATCCAATCATCTACTCAAGCTCTCACATTAAAGGGTGAGCTTCAAAATAACCAGATGAAAAAAGGTGACACTGTGACTACCTTCTACATGAAGATCTCAAAGGACAGAGATCGACTAGGTGCCATTGGAGAAATCATATCAACACCCTCAGGTATGCACCCGTATATATTATTTGTATCATTGTCATGAGGGAAATTGTAGGATGAAGGAACCTTTTTTGAAGTCATGGATTCAGAGGGATCACAGTGCATTCAGAGGAACAACACACTGGAAGTGAAGACTCCAGGTTTGATTGTTTTAATTATCATGCATCTAAACTACATTTCTAAAGGTTGCTACATTACAAGTAGGTGTTGTAGTTGTGACAACAATCTTTAAAATGTTTTGATTCTATAGATATACTCATTATTCTCTTTTATGAGATATTCTTAGTGTGCTTCCTTTCGTTTGTTTTCTTGTTCCAGGAAGGTTAACAACAAAGGAATATGGTTATACTTCAGACTTCAGAGAGAGTCAAAACTATTTGAGAAGGAGGAAGAATAGAACCATCATTGAGGAAGCCAATGCAATAATGCATGATTAGAATCTTTCTATGATTCTATGGGCAAAAGCATGCATGAAACAGTATATGTTCAAAACAAGAGTCTTCAGCAGATTTTGAAGAAACATAACTTCCAAAGAAATCCTTCACCAGAGTGAAGCCTGAGATTGAACACTTCAGGATATTTGGGTGCCCAATGTATTTCATGTACCCAAAGAGAAGAGGTCCAAGATAGATCCTTCAGAGAGAAAGGATACATTTATGAGATAACAAGTGAATCTTCAAAGACATATTAGATCTACATCCCTGGTCAGAGACATATTGAGACAAGCATATATGTTTCCTTTGAAGAAGAGATAGCCTGTCAGAGATCCAGAGAATCTCAGATGGATATTGACAGTGAGACAATACCTTCTCCCCCTTCAGCAATTCAGAGGGAGACAAACATTATTCCAGTCTATCTAGTTCCTCTAGTTGATATGCCCAGAGATATTGCAGTAGGGCATAAAAGGGCTGCCTAGGCTCGACAAACTATGCAGGAGGCAGAGGAACATACAAGTCCCTCAAGGCACATCCCAAGAAAGAAAAAGATATTTTTGAGCTACCCTTCAGTCATGATCCACTTCATTGATTCTGAGCTTTCTTGTCATGGAGAAGCGATAGGTGAATAGGTATGGCAAGATGCCATGACAAACAAATACTGGTATATCTTAAAAAATGATGTGTGAGATATTGTTTAGAGACCAGAAAGGAAGTCTGTGGTGACTTCCAAGTGGATCTATAAGATCAAGTATGTATTCTATGGAAGTGTCGAGAAATACAAAACGAGATCTGTAGCCAGAGGATTCCCAGAAACAGAGGGAGTTGTCTATGATGAGACACCTGATCCAGTAAACCCGTTACACTTCCATCCGTACTACCATCCATGAGTTGGAAACTACTTCAGATGGATGGATTCTTGATGAGTTTGGGTTTCAGCAAGGGTGTTGTTGATCCAAACCTACATTATTACATTGTTGGTGACGAGAGCCTGATTTTGATGACTTATTCACGAAACTGTGTTGCAAGCCTTGAATTTTGATTTCGAGATGAAAGATTTGGGTATGATGCACTACTTCTTGGGACAAGAAGTATGGCAGAAGACCAATGAGACTTTTCCTAATAAAATGTACAATGGGGATATTAAAGAAGTTCAGTATGACAGAATGCAAATCCATGACTACACCGATGGTGATGGATTTGACGAAAAATAAATGATGATGACGAGATTGATCCACATATGTACCGACAGTTGATTGGATCATTGATGTATCTCGTTAACACCAGACCTAATATATAGTGAATGTGCTTAGTCAATCCATGAGTCAGTCAAGGCAAACTCACTGGATAGCAGTAAAGCATGTATTGAGTACAGTGGGCAAAGAGTTTTGCAAGGATAGCCTATATAGATTGGGCAGAGAGTACAGTGGACCGGAAGAGCACATTCAGTTGTTGTTGTTTTTTTCTAGGGGTTTTTCATGGTTTCCTAGTGTAGCAGGAAACAAATCTCTCTGGCCTTGAGTACCGCAGAAGTAGAGAATATAGCATTGAGTGTGGCAGTCCGCGAAGCAGTGTGGCTTCGCAAATTTCTAACAAGATTTATTCGATCATGAGATGGATCCTACTACTATTCATTATGACAACCAGAGTTGTGTTAAGCTCTCTAAGAACCCTATATTTCATGATAGATCAAAACACATTGAGATAAAATATCATTATACCAGAGACATGATGTAGAGGAAAGAAATACATGTGCAGTACCTTCCTACACATGAGTGGATTGCAGATATCTTCTTCAAACTACTTGCCAATACGAAGTTCAAGTACTTATGTGGGAAACTGGCTTGGTGGAGAATACCTCTCTAGTTGAGAGGGAGTGTTGGTGACTACAGCCAAGACAAAGTTCGAGTACTTTCGTGTGAGTTTTGGCCTGATGGCGAATGTCTCCCTAGCTAAGAGGGAGTGTTGATTAGTGCAACTGCATGAGACATCCTCCAGGACACAGACTGAGTAAGCTGACCAGATAGAAATCCCATGAGTTGGGTGTGTGGTTCCTCTTTGAGATGAAGAAGGAACGTTGTGTGCCCCTGTGTGGGGTGAGGAAGCCCATGATTTTGGTATGCCCATGAGTTGAGTGTGTGGTTCCTCTCTAATATGGAGATGGAATGTTGTGTGCCCTTGAGAAGGGAAAGAGCCCATGGGATGGGTTTATTGTTCTCCTTTGTGCAGAGAGTTGAGTTTATTCTCCTGTGTAACGCAGTGAAAAAAAAGATCTGTTGAGTTGGACGTGCTTGTGGTTGAGCACAGGTGAACGTGTGGAAAATCCCATGAGCTGAGTGCATCGTTATGAGACAGAGATGAAACAATGTATTAGCCTCCTCTGAGGAGAGAGTTGAGATGATGTGATACTCCAAATGACTCTCCTGTGTAACGTAGTGAGAAATAATATATGTTGATTTGGACGTGCATGTGGCTAAGCACAGGTGAACGTGATCCTAGTGGTTGAGCACTAATGAGTGTGGTTCTCCTGTGAGATTCAATGAGATAGAGATATGGACATCACTGTGGTTGAGCACATATGGATGTGCCCCTAGTGGTTGAGCACTAGTGGGTGTATGATATCCCTTTCTATATTTTTCAAGAGTTAGACTTACCTGTAACCCTATTTGTGATGTAAAGGGTACAGGTTGGCCCCACCATAAAGTGAAAGATAATTAATGTAAAAGACAATTAATATGGTAATTATTAATTATATTGTGAGTTATTGAGGTCGTACCTGTTGTGACAATAGACACCACTGTTGATAACTTCAGTCTAATATAAGTAAAGGTAAATTCCCCATTGAGTAATCATATCACAAGTATGAATTTAGAAATTCCAGCAAACACTTGTTCTTGGGAAAAGTGTGCACCTCTCTTAGGCGCTAGTCTTCTAGGGTTTTTCAGCACCCTTTTGTGTGCTAGGGATTTATGGTGGTGGAGGTATTTCTCTTGAATAATATAGCAAAGGATTGGCTGGGTTTTCTTCCCTTGTTGAGAAGGGTTTCCCAGGATACTTCTTGTGTACTTGTGCATGGTGTTTCTTCTTGTGATCTTGGTTGTTGCAACAAATTGTTTATGGTTTAAGTAAAATGCTAAAATGGAATGAACTTCATGCTTAAGCCTAGCTTATTGAAAAATCAATATGGTTTCAGAGCATAGGTCTTGAATAACTCATTGCACAAGTTTCTACCAGTCATTCCTCTTCTTTTGCAGAACCGTACGACCCTCCTAGGGTTTCGAGAAAATCTGTATGACCCTCTTCTTTTGGGTGTTTCAACACTTCACACTTGGAAGTTGGGGCTGAAATTTGGACAGGAGGTTACACCCTCCTTCAACGCACCTCCAGAAACTCTCAAAGTGAAATTACGAAAACATTGGATTTTTGGCCCTAGTGTTTCTAGGGTTCTGCAAATTTCTAGTTTTAGGGTTCCTACAGCTCTTTGAAGAAGCCTTCAAGATTACATGCATTATTTTGACTTTCAAGGCTTATTTATGGCAATCATAAGCCCAACAAAATCAAAGGTTGCTTAGCCTAGCCTAGCCGTTAGGTTTTCTAGCCCAGTTAACAAGGGTTTGTGAAGAATCTAAAAATATGATAAACAAAACTATGATGGAAGATAAGCTTGATGGATCAAGCAACTTCAAGTTCCTGGAAGACAAGACTTCAGAGGAAGACTTATTGTGGGTGATACAAAAAAGGTTTACCAGAGACAACCATCGATGAATGGAAGGAAGATGATGTCAAGACAATTAATCCAATCATCTACTCAAGCTCTCACATTGAAGGGCCAACTTCAAAATAACCAAATGACAAAAGGGGACACTGTGACTATCTTCTTCATAAAGATCTCAGAGGACAGAGATCAACCAGGTGCCATTGGAGAAATCATATCAGCACCCTCAGGTATGCACCTGTATATATAATTTGTATCATTGTCATGAGGGAAATTGTAGGAGGAAGGAACCTTTGTTGAAGTCATGGATCTGGAGGGATCACAATGCATTCAGAGGAACAACACACTGGAAGTGAAGACTCCAGGTTTGATTATTTTAATTATCATGCCTCTAAACTACATTTCTAAAGGTTATTACATTACAAGTAGGTGTTGTAGTTGTGACAACAATCCTTAAATTTTTTTATTCTAGAGATATAATCATTATTCTCCTTTAGAAGATATTCTTATTATGTTTCCTTTCGTTTGTTTTCTTGTTCCAGGAAGGTTAAAAACAAAGGAGGACGGTTATACTTCAGACTCCAGAGGGAGTCAAAACTATTTGAGGAGGAAGAATAGAACCATCATTGAGGCAACCAATGCAATAATGCATGATCAGAATATTTCGATGATTCTATGGGCARAAGCATGCATGACACAATATATGTTCAGAACATGAGTCTTCACCAGATTTTGAAGAAACATAACTTCCGAAGAAATCCTTCACCGGAGTGAAGCCCGAGATTGAACACTTCGGGATATTTGGGTGCCTAGTGTATTTTCATGTACTCAAAGAGAAGAGGTCTAAGCTATATCCTTTAGGGAGAAATGATACATTTGTGATATAAACAAGTGAATATTCAAAGACATATCAGATCTATATCCCTGGTCAGAGACAGATTGAGACAAGCAGAGATGTTGCCTTTGAAGAAGAGATAGCCTGTCAAAGATCCAGAGAATCTCAGATGGAGATTAACAATGAGACAATACCTTCTCCCCCTTCATCAATTCAAAGGGAGACAAACATTATTCCAGTCTATCTAGTTGCTCCAGTTGATATGCCCATAGATATTGCAGTAGGGCATAAAAGGTTTGCCTAGGCTTGACAAACTTTATAGGAGATAGAGGAACATACAAGCCCCTTAAGGCACATCTCGAGAAAGCAAATGAGATTTTTGATCTACCCTTCAGTCATGAGCCACTTCATTGATTCTGAGCCTTCTTGTCATGGAGAAATGACAGGTGAACAGGTATGGMAAGATGCCATGACAAAAGAATACCAGTATATCTAAAAAAATGATGTATGAGATATTGTTCAAAGACCATAAGGGAATTCTATGGTGACTTTCAAGTGGATCTATAAGATCAAGTATGCAGCKAATGGAAGTGTCAAGAAATACAAAACGAGATTTGTAGCTAGAGGATTCCCACAAAYAGAGGGAGTTGTCTATGATGAGACACCTGATCTAGTAAACCTGTTACACTTCCATCCGTACTACCATCCATGAGTTGGAAACTACTTCAAATGGATGGATTCTTGATGAGATTGGGTTTCAGGAAGGTTGTTGTTGATCCAAACCTACATTATTACATTGTTGGTGACGAGAGCCTGATTTTGATGACTTATTCAGGAAACCGTGTTGCAAGCCTTGACTTTTGATTTCGAGATGAAGGATCTGGGTATGATGCACTACTTCTTGGGACAATAAGTATGATAGAAGACCAATGAGACTTTTCCTAGGAAAATGTACAGTGGGGATATTAAATAAGTTCAGTATGACAGAATGCAAATCCATGACTACACCGATGGTGATGGATTTGATGAAAAATAAATGATGATGACGAGATTGATCCACATATGTACCGACAACTGATTGGATCATTGATGTATCTTGTTAACACCAGACCTGATATATAGAAAATGTGCTTAGTCAATCCATGATTTAGTCGAGACAAACTCACTGGATAGTAGTAAAGCACCTATTGAGATATATGAGACACAGTTGGATATGGCTTGAGATATGCCTCCAATGCAAACTTGATTTTGCAGGGATATGCCGATACAGATTGGGCAGAATACATTGGACCAGAAGAGCACATCCGGTTGGTGTTTTTTTTTTCTTGGGGTTTTCCATGGTTTCCTGGTGCAATAGGAACAAATCTCTGTGGCCTTGAGTACCGCAGAAGTGGAGCATATAGCATTGAGTGTGGCAGTTCATGAAGTAGTGTGGCTTCGCAAACTTCTAACAAGATTTATTCGATCATGAGATGGATCTTACTACTATTCATTGTGACAACCAGAGCTGTGTGAAGCTCTCTGAGAACCTTGTGTTTCATGATAGATCTAAACACCATGAGATAAAATATCATTATATCAGAGACATGATGCAGAGGAAAGTAGTACACGTGCAGTACCTTCCTACACATGAGTAGATTGTAGATATCTTCAACAAACTGTTGGCCATTATGAAGTTCGAGTACTTCCGTTGGAAACTGGCTTGGTGGAGAATATCTCTCTAGCTGAGAGGGAGTGTTGGTGACTATAGCCAAGACGAATTTTGAGTACTTTTGTGCAATATTTGGCCTGATGGAGAATGCTTCCCTAGCTGAGAGGGGGTGTTGATGATTACAGTTGCGTGAGACAACCTCCAAGACATAGACTGAGTAAGTTGACTAGAGAGAAAGCCCACAAGTTGGGTGTGTGGTTCCTCTCTGAGATGGAGAAGGAACTTTGTATGCCCCTGTGTGGGGTGAGGAAGCTCATGAGTTGGGTGTGCCCATGAGCTGAGTGTGTGGTTCCTCTCTGAGAAGGAGATGGAATGTTGTGTGCCCTTAAGAAGGGAAGGAGCCCATGTGATGGGTTTACTGTTCTCCTCTGTGTAGAGAGTTGAGATGATACTCCAGATAATTCTCCCGTGTAATGCAGTGAGAAAGAAGATCTACTGAGTTGGACGTGTATGTGGCTGAGCACAGGTGAACATGAGGAAAATCCCATGAGTTGAGTGCATCATTCTCAGACAGAGATGAAATGATGTATTAGCCTCCTCTGAGTAGAGAGTTGAGATGATGTGATACTCCATATAATTCTCTTGTGTAACATAGTGAGAAAGAATATCTGTTGATTTGGACGTGCATGTAGCTAAGCACAGGTGAACGCGATCCTAGTGGCTGAGCACTAGTGAGTGTAGTTCTCTCGTGAGACACAATGAGATAGATATGTGGACATCCTTGTGGTTGAGCACAAATGGATGTGCCCCTAGTGGTTGAACACTAGTGGGTGTATGAGATCCCTTGCTGCTATATTGTTCAAGAGTCAGACTTACTTGTAACCCTATTTGTGATGTAAAGGGTACAGGTCGGCCCCACCATAAAGTGAAATATAATTAATGTGAAAGATAATTAATATGGTAATTATTAATTATATTGTGAGTTATGGAGGTCGGTCGTATTGTGCCAATAGACACCATTGTTTGTAATATACCAGATATAAAAAGTATGCCGAACAGAAATAAAATGCTAGAAATGGCAGAATAACAACAATATAACCAGAATAATCACCACAATAACACTGAAATGATATAAGAATAACAATAGAAATAACACTTTGATTCTGAGAGAAATGTTCACGAGCCTCTTCGAGGGGGAAACCTCTAGTCGAGCAGAGCTCTATTACAATAATCTCCAAGCTAGGGTTCTCATACCCTCGACTCCTATTTATACTAAATTTCTCTATCAAAAGAAGCATCTAGAGGAAGATCCTTCTAGAAGCAGAAGCTTCTATTAGGTTTTCTTACATTCGACTTATTCTATTTTATTGCAAGGCCTTATTAATATTGACCTTTATTACATATGAATATATTGTTCTACCTATGTGTAGGTTAGGACCCTAACATGTCCTCCCCCTTAAAAACAATCTTGTCCTCAAGGCTTGAGATGTGGAAATTGTTGCAGAATGGTAGCTGGTTCCCACGTGGCATCTGCTGGAGTTGTATCTTTCCACTGGATTAACACTTCCTTGATGGTTCTCTGATGTAGACGACACTCATGTTGGTCCAAAATTGCTTGTGGTTGTAGCCAAATGGATCCTTCTTTGGCTAACTCGAGAAGGTTGGTTTGAATTTGGCACTTAGTTCCGATCACCTTTTTTAAGCAGGAAACATGAAAAACAGGATGTAGCTTCAAATGACTGGGCAAAGCTAACTGATAGGCCACCTATCCCACACACTTGAGAACTGTATAAGGACCATTAAATTTGGGTGCTAGCTTTTGACAATGCTCGGCCTTGAGGGAATTATGCTTGTAAGGTTGCAGGCGAAGAAACACCTTATCCCCTTCTTCAAATTGGCGTTTAGAGAGACCTTGATATGCTTGTTACTTCATGCGATTTTGTGCCATGACTAAATTCTCTTTAAGGGTATGGAGAATAGCCTCTCGAACTGTAAGTGCTTGATCAACCACCTGGACCTTCGAGATACCAGGTAAGTATCAGATAATGGAAGGTGGCTTATGTCCATATACTGCTTCAAAAGGAGTCATGCATGTAGTTGTATGGTATGAAGTGTTGTACCACCATTCAGCTAGGGGTAACCATTGAGCCCACTAATTTTTCTTTTTCGAGGCAAAACACCTCAAATATGTTTCCAAACACTTGTTGACAAATTTTGTTTGACCATCAGTCTGGGGATGATAAGTTGTACTGAGATGCAATTGGGTGCCTTGTAGCTTGAACAGTTCTTGCCAAAAATCTCTTGTGAAAGTTGGGTCGCGATCAAAAACAATAGAGTGTGGCATGCCATGGAGCTTGAAGACTTGATCCATGAAAATTTGAGCCACCATGGATGTTGTAAACGGGTGTTGAAGAGCGCAGAAATTAGCATACTTGGAAAGACGATCAACAACCACCATGATGACTGATTTATTTCCCGATTTGGGTAAGCCTATAATAAAATCCATAGAGATGTCCTTCCAAATAGCAGGTGGAATCGGGAGCGGTTATAGTGTTCCCGGAGATTTGACTGTTTCTCTTTTGTTGCGTTGACACACATCGCATTCGACGACAAATTACGAATGTCATGTTTCATACCATCCCAGAAAAAAGAACGTTTGACCCTGTCGTAGGTTTTGGTGAACTCGGAGTGCCCCGCTGTCGGTGTAGCGTGAAGCTCAGAAAGTATCATGGATTTAAACTTTGATTGTTTACTTAAATACAAACGGCCTTTGTATCGAATCTCGTCATGGAGCCAAGAGTACCCTGGGGGAGCTAGAGCACTGGACTGCAATTGTTGGATCAGCTGCGAACTTTTGGGATCTTGTAGCCATTCCTGGCAAACATCTTGGAGCCAATCTGGTACAATGAAGGAAAGAGAAAAAAGGGATCCTTCATCTTCATATTTGCGGGAAAGTGCATCTGCAACCACATTTTCTTTGCCTTTCTTGTAAATGATCTCATCATCATAGACAAATAGCTTAATTACCCATTTTTGTTTCTCTGGGGAGGAAATGCGTTGTTCCAAAAAATACTTGAAGCTTTTATGGTCTCTCTTGATTTGGAAGCGTTGCCCCAATAGATAAGGGCACCACAAATCAACGGCATGCAGAATAGCCAACATTTCATTTTCATAGATAGATTTGCCCAGATTTCTTTCAGATAGTTGTTTCTTGGTAAAGGCCAAAGGTCAACCCTCTTGCATAAGGATAGCACCAATTCCTTTCCCTGAAGCATCACATTCCAAGACAAAGGTCTTTGTGAAATCAGGAAGGGTCGGGACAAGAGTGGTGCACATGGCCATCTTCAAGGTTTGAAAAGCTTGAACAACAGCTGGATTCCAAGTGAAAAAGTTCTTTTTTAGGAGAGCAATGAGAGGTGTTGCAATCTTTCTGTAATTCTTAAAAAACTTGCGATAATAACCTGTTAAGCCCAGAAATCCACGCAAGCTTTTGAGAGTCTTTGGGTGAGGCCAGTCTTGCATAGCTTCAATCTTTTTAGGATCCACCCGGATGCCATCCTTGCCAACCAGATGACCCAAGTACTCTACTTCTGAAGCGCCAAAAGCACATTTAGACTGTTTCAGGAAAAGTTGGTGCTGAGAGAGTAGATGGAGAACTCGATCCACATGAGCAAGATGTTTTATCCATGTCTTTCTATAGATGAGGATATCATCAAAGAAAACTAAGACAAAATGACGGAGAAAAGGACGGAAGACATGATTCATGGGGCTTTGGAAGGTGGAGGGGGCATTGCACAAGTCAAAAGGCATGACCAAAAACTCATAGTGGCCCTCATGAGTTCTAAAGGCAGTCTTGGGAATGTCTGCCTCTTTCATACGTATCCGGTGGTAGCCTGAACAAAGATCAAGTTTAGTAAAGAATTGGGTGCCACTTAGTTCATCTAGGAGGTCATCAATGACAAGAATGAGAAATTTGTCTTTAATGGTAAGTTTGTTGAGGGCATGAAAGTTAGGACACATTCATCAAGAACCTTCTTTCTTCAAGACCATGACCAAAGAAGAAGCGTAGGGGCTCGTACTAGGGCGGATAATGCCTGCATTAAGGAGTTCACGGACCATTTTCTCAATTTCATTTTTTTGGGAAAATGGGTGACGATACGGACGGATATTGGGAGGAAGGCTTCCGGGTACAAGGGGAATGGAATGATCATGAACACCACGTGAAGGAGGGAGTCCCTAGGGAGTGGAAAAGACCACTTGATGTTTAGAAAGGATGGCTTGGAGGTCTTGCGACACCGAGGGTGTTTCTATTGCTTGGATGGCATGGAGTTGAGCAATAACACCAGAATGACCCTTTTTGAACAGCTTTTCCATGCGATGGGAACTAATGATCTTAGGTGAACCGATGGTGATGCCTTGGAACTTATATTGGTGGCCCTCCTGGTCAAATTGCATGGTTAATTCCTTAAAATCCATGAGAATGGGACCCAAAGTCCTTAGCCAGTCTGCACCCAACACAATGTCACAACCACCCATGTCTATAGCAAACATATGAGATTTCAGGTGGTAGTCACCAATTTGGAGATGCACATTTTCACAACGCCCTCCACATTTCATGGAGCCACCATTGGCAATCATGATTTGGAAATTATTGACGGCATGGATGTAGCAATGAGTTTCTTGGGCAATGCGACGATGAATAAAATTATGGGTGCTTCCACTATCAACCAAAATGATGACCTTTTGATGCTTGATGTAACCGATTAGCTTGAGGGTTTGGGGAGTGGAGAAGCAAATGAGAGCATTGAGGGAAATGACCGGTTCTACTTCGGAAGGGTCTGAGGAGGGGTTATTTCGGGGGTTTCAGGTGACTCAGACACAAGGGGAGTTTCAATATCCTCTTCTAAAATATCCTCAGAGATGGTCATAAACAACTTTTGTTCCTTACACTTGTGGCTCAGGAAATATTTGTCATCACAATTATAACAAAGGCCTTTGAGTTGGCATTCATCCATTTCATCCCTGGTCAATTTTTGGATCTTTAGTGGAGCGGAGGGAGTAGTGGGATTTACTGGTTTAGGGCGAGGGATAAAAGAGGGTTTCCGGTTTTGAGAAGATACAACAAGTTATGCTTCTTTATCTCTTTTAGTAGCCTCCACCCAACTCTAAGGCCGAGCCATGAGGACATGGGCCCGAATCTCATCCTTGAGGCCACTGATAAAACATTCTCGGAAAAAGGCATCAAACATGCCCTCTGTCCGAAAATTCTGGCCCTCAAAGGCAGCTATAAAGTCTTCCATTGTTCCTGATTGTTTCAACTTTGTCAAACGGCCCAAATGGTTGGTGTCAGTGTCAAAGCGTTCATAAATCTCTGCCACAAAGTGTGTCCAAGCAATATACCCTTGACGAGAAGTTTTTCTCCATTGCCACCATTGCCAACGTTCTTGATCTAGATGGAGAACAACATACTGGAGTTTGGCCAAGTCATCTGTAATGTCGTATAAAGAGAAATAATGTTCCATTTGGG
>JASDQU010504180.1:34779-46540 GCA_032191745.1 Picea mariana | reverse complement strand
CAGAGGTTGTACGTTCCCCCTGACTTTTGCATTAGACTTACATCTTGACTTTTGTCTTAGACTTACAAGGCTTCTACCTTTGCCTTCGCTTGACTCACAAGATCATATAACATCTCGTTCGTCCTAACTTTTGGTTTGACTCACAGAGGTTGTACGTTCCCCCTAGCTTTTGTCAATACCTCACAAGATTGGTTGATTCTCCAAATCTCCCTAGCTAGCCTCAGGGTGGCCCATATGGCCTCTCATTGGAGAATGACTATCGATGTTGCGCATTGCATGTTATGCCAACTCAACAATTGACCCGACCTTGATTGGACATGCATGCAAACTACTCATCATGCATGTGACATGCATGCAACATGCAACAAAAACTTGACAACTTTGACTTTGACCTAGACATGCAATTTTGACTTTTACAACTCAACTCTTTACATGGCGATTTGAATTTCTTCATGGTGGATGGTGTTACACATGCCAACGCACTAGATCAATACATTTACATCATTTGCAATATCAGGAAGATTGTTTGTTTCTAGCTCATAGGAATTTTATGTKCAACCTARCTTTTGCTAGATGCCTTGAYTTTTGCTCATGGCTCACAAGGCTTGACTAGGCTCACAGAGGTTGTATTCCCCCTGACTTTTGCACTAGTCTGTCTATGCTCACAGAGGTTGTACGTTCCCCCTGACTTTTGCACTAGACTGTCTATGGCATATGCTCACAGAGGTTGTACGTTCCCCCTAACTTTTGCATTAGACTTACATCTTGACTTTTGTCTTAGACTTACAAGGCTTCTACCTTTGCCTTCGTTTGACTCACAAGATCATATAACATCTCGTTCATCCTGACTTTTGGTTTGACTCACAGAGGTTGTACGTTCCCCCTAGCTTTTGTCAATACCTCACAAGATTGGTTGATTCTCCAAATCTCCCTAGCTAGCCTCAGGGTGGCCCATATGGTCTCTCATTGGAGAATGACTATCAATGCTACCAAATTTTACAATTGGCTCATAGTGCCTCTTACCATCCTCAATCTAATGCTTAAACTAAGATTGTGAATAAATGTCTAGAAGGATATTTTCATTGCTTTGCAATCTAATAATCACACGCAATGGATCAAGTGGTTACCTTTAGAAGGATGGTGGTACAACACTTCCTTCCATACTTCATTAAAAATGTCCCCGCTTATGGCACTTTATGGGTATCATCCTCCATCCATCACATCACCCTTGAGAGGAAAAGCTAAGGTTCAAGCAGTGGAGGATCACATAGAGCACCAACAACTTGTTCTCCAACTATTGAAGGAGAATTTGGCTATAGCACATAATAGAATGAAACAAGCATATCAACATCTTAGTGAAAGGAACTTTGAAGTGGGGGATTGGGTATTTCTAAGGCTGGAACCATACAAACAAATGTCCCTCAAGCAACAAAAGGACAATAAATTACCACCCAAGTATTATGGGCCCTATAATGTGTTGCAGAGAACTAGCAATATGGAATACAAATTGGAGTTTCCTCCATCTTCACATGTACATCCAATCTTCCATGTTTCTTGCTTAAAGAAGGTAATCAGTGTCAAGATCCTAGTATAGACTATTTTTCCAGAGATAGATGAAGAGGGAAACATTATACTAGAACTAGAGACAGTCATGGAAACAAGGATCAAGCAATTACGAAATCGAGCAATCACTGAGTATCTCCTCAAGTGGACAAACTTGTTAGTGGAAGATGCAACATGGGAAGATGAGTTCTTCATACAAAAGTACCCACAGCTAATCAAGTGCCAACACTTGTTTGAAAGGGAGAGACATGTTAAGCCATAGGTCATGGCACATTACATGCTAATAACATTATCATGCTTCAAGGACGAATTGTCTTAAAGAGGGTGGCAATGTTATGTACATATATATCAATAATAAAGTAGAACTAATAAATATAACATAATAATACATTAATAAAGAATAAAGACAATAATAAATGGGTATGACTCAAAAGTCATGACTATTCAAATAGGTATCCTTAGATTATATTTATATGTAGGTCCATTCATTATGAAAGGGGTGTGAATTATCTTTCGAGTACATTCTATTGTAAAAGGAGAATACCCTCTTGAAGTGGTCAAGGAGGTTTCCCTCTTGAAGTGGATCATTCTCTTATCAATACTTTTATAACATTTAATTGGATTCCTACTTTCAATCAATGATCTGGTAGATCTACAAATCGGTGTTGCATTTTTTATAACCTGAACTATGTTAGAAGGACAAACATCTTTGATTGCATCCTTCAATGCTTCAAACTGGAATCATGCATTTAGAAGGACAAACATCTTTGATTGCATCCTTCAATGCTTCAAACTGGAATCATGCATTCTTCATCTTTCTAGTACAATCAACTTTGCTTGAGAAGTAGGGCCCTCTTGAGGAGGTGACAATAATGTTCCACAAGGGTCTTTGTTGAATCACTGTCTAAGCATCCATGAAAATTGAACACCCTGGCACAACCAAAGATTGCTTATACCAAGTAAATTTTGTTAAACTTTTAAGCATACAAGAAAGATACAGACATGATTAATAACAGACTCAAGTAAAAGATATGCTTTTATTACAATGAATTCAATTGATACAATGTGAGTGCTTCCCTTTTTATTTCATTCATTATGTAGATGTGCTACCCATACAACCTAACTACCGAATAAAAAAGAGCCTAACTTAATATCGTTAAAATCACTATTACATTTATCATATTATAATAAAGGCTCCTTATCATTGAGTTATATTGGAGTGTTATAACTTATACTCCAACACCCCCTCTTAATGTTACAATACAAAGTGACTACAAAAATATAAAATGAAAAATGATTCTTAAGTAGTTTCACTCCTCCACAATTCAAAATCATGAATGCACTTCATGATGTTGTCTTGCCACCCTCATCAGGGTAGTATTCCCAAATTCCTGAAATCCCCGAATTCCCAAACTCCCAAATTAGTGCAACTCTCTGAATTCCTGAACTCCCAAATCAGTGCAATTCCCAAATTCCTGAATCACTTGGACAACGATCCATGTTGAGTTAAACCTCTTCCAATTCCTTTCTGTTTTGAAATTTCAACCATTCAATCAATTTTTCTTGTCGTCATCTTCATTTGTCGCCTCTTTTGATTTGTTGGGTTAAATTTTGTTTCACTATCTTCAAGGAAATACTTTTGTATAGAATATCTAAATATCTCATATCTACCAAGTAAAATTTCTGAAAATAAAACTCTTTGTATATAAACTCTGAAAAATCTCTAAATCTGTGTCCATATGCTTGTGTGTTTTGATTCAACTAACTCTGTGTCTATATGCCTGTGTGCTTCGATTCTAGATTTGAAAATAAAAATTCTATTTATGACAACATATGCACTTCTCAGAAAATCACAAGAACATAAATACATGTGTTCTTGTGTCTTCAAAAGACCTTTGTTCTGTGTTTAAGAATGGTGATTGCAAGCGCCTTCCTTATACTGGCACGTCTAGGGTTTTATATTCTGTTGGATAATTTTCACAATAGTAAAATATTTGTGGATGCTCTGTCTCTATGAATTTACCTATATTCTTGTCACCCATAAATTCGGGCTAGATCATGCGAGTATGAATCTGTGCTCTCTACTACAATACCTCTACCCTCTTCGAATGACAGCTTCTCTGTCAATGGCTGCTTATTATTTGATAAGGACCGTCAACTTTCTTCTCGTATGAATGCCTTTGGATTGATATGAGCCTCGAATGGATACAGGCTAGTTGTGGGTGGTGGCTCCTTCGAATTGATGAAGTGATAGTGATACGTATGAGCTGTCACTGCTCCCTCGAATTGACATGGGCTATGGTTGCTCCTTTCCTTCTGACGGCTCAGCTGTGCCTTTAACTATGGCAGCTCTTCTATTTATGATTCCTTCAATCTGATAAAAAAATGATATGATGGGTTTCAATCTCTGCTATGGCGGCTCAATGCTGGCAGGCTTCAATCACTAATTCGACGGCTCAATGGCGACGGGTTTCAATCCATGGTTAATACATTCAATCTAGCGTATGAAATTTTATGATTTTCATGGAATCGAGGGCTATATCGCCTTTGTTTACAAATACTCTCTCTTCGATTCGCCACAAATATTTACACTGCGACTTTTCTTTCTTCAAATGATTTTCTCACAATAAACTTTCTGCTTTTGTAAGATTTATAAATAACTCTTTTTTAAAAGTATACTACATCAAGGAGTTTAACCCAAATTGCGATCATAGCGAGAAAAAACATTTAGGGGCAGCTATTAAAGGAAAAGCAAGGTTGTTAGTCGCACAGTTGAGGATGGGTTCACATCACCTTAGATGTGAGACCGGTAGGTGGAGGGTACCCAAGGAAGTTTGGGAGGAGAGAACTTGCATACTCTGCAATAAGGGTGTGGTGGAGACAGAGTGGCACTTTGTCACGGAATGTGCAGCCTACAAGGATATTCGCAGTCAGTATGAAAACAGCTTAAAGGTCGACAACATGCACCAGCTATTTGACAAGGATAAGATCAACCAGATTGCTAGTCTTCTAGTCAAGATTCACAACAAAAGATCCGACATTGAAAAGAGTGTGAAGATGAGTTAGGGCTGTTATTCTCTTGGTCCCTTAGGTTGTTCAGCCTCGTGGACATCATTAAAATCAATCAATCAATAAAATAAATAAACAAATTTCAATTTAAAATACTTCCCTTATAGACTCGTCTTCTCCTTGAACCTTTGTCTCTCTATCACAATCATAGAATTACATTGAAATTCGATTACATTGTATTAATCTTGGACTTTGAATCTTTCTGCTAGATTCAAACATGATTAGAAATGGACCCATGTAAAAGATATGTTTTTATTACAAAGAAGTCAATTGATACAATGGGAGTGCTTCCCTTTTTATTTCATTCATTAGGTAGTTGTACTACTAGTACAACTTAACCACCTAATTAATCATACCTAACATACTAATGTAAAGTCATCATTACATTTATCTTATTATAATAAAGAACTCCTTAGGTATATTCGAGCGTTATACTCCAAGAAATTTTTCAAGGCCCTATGGGATACCATATGTGAGAATCTTTTTGTATGGCCAATGAAACTTTCTCCTTGGGCACTCTAGCAACCTCCCTCAATCAAGGGGTAATCAAATTGATTCAGTAGAATGCAGCAATCAAATTGATTCAGTAGAATGCAGCAAGTGATACAATTTGGGGGTGGCAACCCTTTACTCTACTCAGTGTCTCTGATAAGATTTTGGCTAAAGCACTTACTCTCCATATTCATGAAGTGGCTTAAAGAATTATCAAATAAGAACATACGGGAATTGTAGAAGGTAGATTTATTCCTGACACAATGTTTTTTGCATGTGAGGGCATGGAATAGGCCAGGGAGATGGGCCAAGACTCTTTGTTTCTTAAAATTGACTTCGATAAAGCCTACAATACAATGGATTGATCCTTCATCACGGCCATGCTACAATGCCTTGGTTTTGGTTCCAGATGTGTTGCCATGCTAAACACCCTTTTCTCTAATGCTTCAACTTCTTTCTGTGAACAATACTCTCACAACTCCCATCCCACTTTGTCACTTGATCAAGTAGGGCTGCCCACTTGCTCCCTATTTGTATCTTCTCGCTATTGATGCTTTGAGTTGCTAGCTAGAAGAAAGCAAAATGTAGGGACAAATATGGGCTATATTTCTTCCCGATGGATTAGAGATGTTTAAAAATCACTTTGTTGGTGATTCTTTTCTATCAATTTGGGTAGATTGGGAATCTGTTGAGCCTACAAGGGCCGGTTTGGACCTCTTTTGTAGTGCTTCTAGAGCTATTATCAATGCGTAGAGGACCAATTTCTAGCTTGTTAGGATTGAGGATCCTCTAGCCTAGATTCATTCTTTATGGAATTAACTATGCTAGGGTAATTGTGCACTACCGCCAGACCTCATTTGAAACAAGGCTCTCAGCTGTGGCTATGTGGTACTGGTGCCTGCAACAACTTCAGACTAAGATCATAATCTGGAAGTTCAGAGATCTTCCTTTTGTAGGTGCACTGACAGTCGTTTAGCAAGTTTTGCAAACTTCCCACATTTACTATGTTCCCTGTTGGCTCCCTAGCAAGTACTAGTTCAAGAAATTAGAGTAGGTTCTCGAGTCTTTCCTATGGTCCAAATATAATGGTGAGAGAGGGCTACCTATGATTCCTTGGGAGATGTTTATTATGCCTACTAAGGAGGGGGGCCTCAAATTTATTGATGTTGCATCCCAAGGTAGTATTCTAGTAGCTAAGTGGGCAGTGTGGTGTCCCAAGGGCTCCGCTCCTTGGCATATTTTATTGCGGAAAAAGATTTGAGGTGCATCTGGTTTATATGATATACTCCTTTCCCTGCACCTTTTCAATATCTTTGGGTCCTTCCTCAACAAGAACATGTGAAAGGCCTAGATGCTTGTTGTCCCACTAGTCATGTGGAATTTTCAATTAGTCATGCAAGATGGGATTTTTCCAAGCATCCCATTTGGAGTTCAAATCATCAGGGTCAATGTCTTATTGATCATCCATGATTCTTGGTGTGTGGGTCAGGAAGGAAAGGAATTTTCCTCTAAAGAGATCTTTGGGATATTGACACAAGGACCCTGAAGGATTGGAGTTTGTTCCCTTGCTAGAAGGCCCTCTTATCCTCTGATAAGTTGGTCATTAAGGATATTATGGGATTAGTTGTTTCTAAGGAGCTATATAATATGAACATTGACATGCGAGGCCTTAGGTGGCATGATTTCGGGTGGAAGTTTGGGAAACAGATTAGCATTATGATTCCAAAAAATTGTTCTCCCTTCTACATTGAAAGGATCTTCAGTCCCCTATCCTGACTGCCCGATGAACCTCTTCTGATCACAAGGAAAGGTAGATTCGTAAGCTACACATTGTTTGGTCTCTTCACCTCAACTACAAACTATGGTCTTTGTTTTGCTCGTTATATACAAAGGGATACCATCTAAAGATAGCCTAGCTAAGAGCGGGCTCAACAATGATCTTTGTATAGTTTGTGGTCATAAAAAGACAATGAATCACATTCTTTGGACCTGCAAGTTTTCCAAGCGATGTTGGAAATATGTTCCAGATCAACACTTAGTGTTGTTTTAGGGGCATCTTCATGCTTGACAAAACAGGCTATTCCCACACAGGATGAACACCTTCAATAACCACTCACGCAACCAGATCAAAGATCAACACACAGATGTTTTTACGTGGTTAAAACCCTTGAAGAGGGAAATAGTCCACAATCTCAGCCAACGTGACCACTTGAGGCAATAAATTAATGCAGAAGAAAAATATTTTACAAGAGAGTTTCTCACAATCGATCATCAACAAATGATCCTCCATGCTTTTTAAATAGAGATCATGGACCAATCGGGTGTTAAGCCATGGATCAATGTAGCCATTAAGATCGAGGAGAATATGAGTCGTTAGATCACTATATGTCTAAAACATATCATGATCGTTGGATTACATAACTACAAATGCATACTAAAGAAACACAGTTTTACCTAAAGACACATTAAACCAAGTTGATCTTAACTAACTCCTAAGTGTCTATATCCTAACACTTCATTGGTAAGCAACATTGTTGAGAGAGTCACACGACATGGTAGAGCATTCCTATTTTTGGTAGGGAACTGCACAAGAACATTGGGAACATTCCCAACATCCCCTTGGACATGTCTCGCCATTTCAAAACATTCCTTACTTGTCCCAACATTCCCTGGAAAGTTGGAACCTAAGGAATGGGGCCCCCAATTATGGAAACACTTTCCAATGCAACAAAGCTTGTCAAAGGCTCTTACCAGTATGTATATGTATCAAATCGGACTAAGAGCTATTGATCTCGACGAAGAATAGCGGTTGGATTACTCCATGGATCCTTTTGAAGGTTAAAAAATTTTGTTAACATAGATAGGAAAGAACCTAGGGTTAATGAATATGAGGTATGTACCACGAAGTATTCAACAAGCCATAAGGGAACTTCAAAACTAGGGCAAAAATTGGATACAAGCAGAAACATTGGGGGGTTATGGAACTTGTCAAGGCCATTGGGGCAAAAAATTGGATACAAGGTGCAAGCCAGGTGGCTTTGACTAGGTCGTCGGACTGAAAGGAGGTAAGGTCGAGGTGCTAAGAATTAAWGTGCTAGTTAATGAGGTTTCCAATAGTTCAATAAACTTGTTAATTGACTCTATGAGGGATAATACAAATCCGGCRTCTCCTAAGGTGGTTGGTATAGAGCTTGCCCAAAGATTTAAGGGAGTGATTAGAAATCTAACTTAGAGGAAGAGATAAGAGGAGCATATTTTATAGAGAAAAGCCTGGACCTCAAGATTATAGGTGGAAATGGGCATAGGGGGTAGAGTAAAGAAGGCAATCGGGTGAAGAATGTGAGGAAGTGTGAGAAAAATAAAAGCAAAGTGATGATGGTGGTTGGGGAGGATCTAAGACTAGAACAAGTGATGGAATGCAATGGGAAAGCCCTAACAAGGAAAATTTACAAGCAACAAATTTCCAAAAAACACTAAATGAATAGATGCAAAGAGTGTGGAGGCCAATTTGGGTTATGGTGCAAAATTTTACCTATTGGCATGGGGTTGGCTAGGATTTTGTTTCAGAAAGAAAGAAGATGCGGAAAAAAATCTAATCAAGCGCTGATTTTGTGGGTCAACAGTATTAATATTACATTATTGATCAATGTGCACTGATTTGAGGTTGGAGACTGTAAGGAAGCAACCAGTATGGGTCAAGTTACTATGCTTGCCCATCAAGCTCTAGACCAACAAGATTTTGAATAATATTGGAGATTATGTAGGTAGAACTATTGCTGTTGATGAGGCCTATAAACACAGCCTATACAAGGCGATTGCACTCATCTTGGTTGAACTAAATTTCAAGGAAGGGTTGTCAGATGTGATTGAAGTCAAAATGGGGTACAGAAAGTGGACTATGTAAAAATCCCATATAGTCGTGCAAGGTGCCATGATTATGGGCACGTGCTAGAGGATTGTCTGCAACCTTTTTTTCATAAGCTCTAGCAACATAAGGTGACTTAGAGGGCCGAGGATGTATCTATCAAGGGGAAGTTAATGCCAGTAGGAAGGGAGGAAAACAATGATGTCCAAAATGTGGGGGAACAAAATTGAATATAGTGGCCTTTGGTAATCGTTTAGACATGGTAGAGTTGGAAAACCACTAGGAGTCTAGAGATCTTTGAGACAAGAAGTCTCATACTTGTCTAGAAGAGGATCCAAAAGAAAAGATGAATGACTCTGAAGAGCCCAAGGAGCTGTAGAGGGAGGTTGTTACTCATGCAAATTTGGATTCCGTTGGTAAGTCATTTTCCTGTCGCACAAAACATTGCCTTTAAAAATCGTAAGTTTTGATTTTATAGACAATGAAAAATGGCCTACCTCATCAGAGTCGAGTAGAACCCCCTAGGTGTTCTAAGAAAGAATGAAAGGGGTGAGGATTTAACTTGGGGGTTGGGAAACTCTAAAACCCTTCCTGGGAAATAAAATAAGCCTATTTTAATCCCAAAATGAATGTCCAAAAAGGAAGGAGATATAAATCCTAGTAGCATCCCATCAAAATCTGCCTCTGAGGTTTCCTTTAGTTCTAGGGACAAACCCCAATATCACCCGAAATCGAGAAATGTTGAAAGAGACAAGGGGGTTTGGGAATGCATCCAATTAGAGATCTGTCCTTTTCAACAGTGGGAATAAAATTCTATTCCCAACATGCTCAAGAAAATGTTGTAAAGGAAATTCAACAACAGAAGAAAAATCAATTAGAGGGGTCCTTGGAGCAGGAAAAATATCCATTTCTTTGGGAAATCTCTAGCAGCAAAAGGTTTATAGAGAGTACTAAAATCCGAGGGCCTATGGAAACAAATTATGATGCAGAAATACATCAGGCCTGGAACCATGATGGACTGGATTAGAAATCCAAGGAAAAAGGTTAATAATAGTTTGACTCATTGGAAGGAAATGGTACAAGCTTTTCCATTGATCAGGAATTGGTAAGATTGAAGAGTGGGAAATGGAGTACAGGTGAGGATTGGGGTTGATCCATGGATAGGGTGTAAAACCATGGTTATATTCCCAGATGAGATGATAGATATTTTGCATGAAAAGGAACTTTTCACTCTATATGAAGTGGCTGATCAGACATCAACAAATCTATGGTTTCAATGACGGGAGAATGCACAAGCTCTGGGCCTGGATGGTGAAAATGCAGCTCTGTGGAACATATATGTGGATATCCTTCATAGGAGTCATGTTAGACTGCGGGATGAGGAAGATTCTCTAGTGTGGTCAAAGAATCATTATCTGGTTGAGTACACAGCATACTTGGGTTATACAGCCACATTTACTTCTGAGGAACAATACCCAAAATGGTGGTGGAAAGTAATTTGGAGGCTAAAAGCTCCAAAAAAAACTCAAGTATTCTTGTGTTTGTCATTAAAAAATACAGCATTGACTTGGGAAGTTTTACAAAAGAGACGTAGGAAAGGGCCTGGAATATGTTTGCTATACAGGATGGAGAAAGAAACAATCTCTCATTTGGTTATTAAGTGTCTATATGCACAAGAGATTTGCGCTGGGGCTGAACAGTTAACAGGTGTTAAAAATGGATGGGTTGGGGAAATAGTTGAAGCATGTTTAAAAGGATGGTGTAGCAAAAGAGAGCTCAAGGAATATAAGGCTCTGCCCTGTTTAATACTGTGGAGCATTTGGTTATCCAGGAATTCACAAACTTTTGATAAAAGAAGTATTCCTCCTTTTCAGCTTCTCTCACGGATCAGATCTATTTTCTCTAAATGCAGGATGCAAGTTAAACATACAGGTCCAAGGCAGTTAGAGCCCCTGGTGATTGATAAAACCCAAGCATAGTGTTTTTTTTTATGGTGCAAGACAAGGGAATCCAGATGTAAGTGCTTCTGGTGAAGGGCTGTATCTATCAGAAGGCTCATAGAGTAAAATTCAAGGCTGGTCTAGGTGAAGAATCAAACAATTATGCAGAATTTATGGCAGAAGGTTTCTACTACAATGTGCCCAGTTAAAAATGTAAAGAAAATTCAGATCATTGGGGATTCCAGTTGGGTAATTAATTGGATAAGAGGCACCATTCAACTTATTTATACAATTTTTTATTTATACATATTTATCAAGAGTAATTAATGGGGAAGAAGATGCACAACAGGTTCCTGAGAGCACTTTGATTCGGGAGGAGATCAGTGAGGGCTATGCTGTTAGCTCTTCTTCAAGGTTTGGATTGATTTTCCCATAAATTTTAAGGGAGACAAAGTCTGTTTCTGTTCTATCCTTAGAGTGATACTATGCTGTTTAAAATTTTAGTATGGTAGGAGTACTGTTCATTTTCTTTTTGTTATGATTAAAAGACAAGTAATGGACTGTATAATGAAGTATGCAGTGGAATGTAAAGGGGCTGTATTCTTTGAGAAGGACAAGCTTTGATTTTTGAAAAGGTACTGTTTTGATTCTCGGGAGAAGCAAAAGATCCATGAAATATGTGGGTGCAAATAACACATGAACAATGTAATTTCAATTCAATATATGAATAGAAATGGTATTTTTTCCTTGGAAAAAAATGCATCAAATAGTCTTTGTCAAATTAGTCAAAAGTTCAAACAAATACTATCTTCTTTGAAGCTTGAGAGGAGAA
>JASDQU010504180.1:17909-30694 GCA_032191745.1 Picea mariana | reverse complement strand
GATATTGGCCATCATGGAAGAACAATGCTTATATGCCAAGGAATCCAAATGTGAATTTGGCATGGCATAAGTTCTTTATTTGGGGCACATCATTGGAGTGAAAGGAGTACAAGTGCACCAGGAGAAGATATAAGCCATACTTAATTGGCCTACACCCAAGACTCTTACTGAATTAAAAGGCTTTCTCGGCATCTATTGTTACTACCGGAGATTTGTAAAAGGCTTCTCCCAACTTTGCGCACCATTGACAGATTTGACCAGGAAGGGCGCATTCAAGTGGAGCCAAGAGGCACAGGTGACTTTTGACAAGATGAAGAAGGTAATGAGCACTTGCCCGGTACTATCATTACCAAATTTTGTGCAACCCTTCATATTGGAGTGTGATGCCTCAGGGGAGGGCATTGGAGCAGTACTTATGTAGAATAGGCACCCCATTGCCTATGCGAGCCGAAAACTGAGGGGTCTTGAGCAACGCTATACCATTTATGACAAAGAGATGTTAGCCATCATGCATGCATTGGCTAAGTTCAGGAAATACTTCGTTGGGGCAAAATTCGTTGTGAGGACAGATCACAATAGCCCCAAGTAGTTTTTGGACCAAAAAGACAGTGTTCCACGGGGACGCGTCCCCCAGGGTGGGGGTCATGGGGGACGTGTCCCTCATGTCCCCGGGATGGGGGGACTCCAGGGGGGACGTTTCCCCACGTCCCCTTTTTGGGGAGACGCGGGGGGACTTGGGGGGACGCGACTCCCCAAGGTGGGGGACGAGACTCCCCAAAAGGGGGACTCCTGGACGTCCTCCCTTGAAAAGGGGGACTTTTGGACGTGCCCCCCCAAAAGGGGGACTCCTAGAAGTCCCCCCCCAATTTTTTTTTGCCCAGTAAGACTTAAAAAAGAAAAAAATTAAATTTAAAAACAAATATATATAAAATTAATTTATGTTATTGTTGAGATTTATCATATTATCATTATTATTTTTATTTTTAAAATTTTATTTTTTATATTTTTTTATATTATATATGTGACGTCTCCCCGTCCCCCATTTCCCAAAAATCCCTAAAATTTGGGGGTACTTCCACACGTCCCCCTTGTGCGTCTCCCCGCACCCGCGTCCCCCCGTCTCGGAGTCTTGGTGGAACATTGCAAAAAGACTTAAATGAAAGACAACAAAAATGGGTTAGCAAGATCCAGGCCTATGACTTTGACATTGAATATGTCAAGGGGAAAAATAATGTGGTGGCAGATGCCTTATCTAGAAGACCCTCAGTCTATGCCATGACAGACATTTCAGTTGACTGGAAAGCACACCTCTTGGTGGAATACTCAAAAAATAGGTTTGCTTGTGAGTTGATGGATGGGAAGGTACAGGATGACAACTTCAGGATTGTGGATGATGTCATATACAATAAGGGCCGAATCTTCCTAGTTCCTGAATCAGTTTTCAAAGGAAGAGTATTACAATCATGTTATGATTCACCATTGGCAGGGCATCAGGGGTTTGTCAAAACATACAGACAGATAAGGGAGAGATTTGCATGGAAGGGGATGAAGGAAGATGTGATGCGCTATATCAAGGAATGCGCCACCTGCTAGGAGAACAAGGATGAGCACACTCATCTAGCAGGTTTACCACAACCACTCCCCATCCTAGAGCAGAAATGGGATAGTATATCCATGGATTTCATCACCAGGTTGCCCAAGGTCCAGGGCAAGGATTGCATTTTTGTGGTTGTGGATAGCTTAACCAAATTTGCTCATTTCTTCGCCATTGCCACAGATTTCAGTGCTTCACAGGTTGCAGACTTATTCTTCAGAGAGATCTTTAGGTTGCATGGTTTACGCAAAAACATTGTGAGTGACAGGGACAACAGGTTCATGAGCACCTTTTGGTAGGAGCTATTTAGGTTGGTAGGTACGACCTTGACCCCCAACACTAGTTATCATCCTCAAACAGATGGCCAAACTGAGATAGTCAACAAATGGGTTGAAGGCTACCTTCGGAATTATGTTTCAGGACAACAAAAGGCATGGGTTAAGTGGCTTCATATGGGAGAATATTGCTACAATACCACCTATCACATGTCTATCGGTATGCCACCTTTTAGGTCCTTATACAACTATGATCCCCTCACCTTTGTGGAGATTGTCTTTGGTGACAATAGAGCTCCTCTGGTACAGGATTGGATTCAACAGAGTTAGGATATACTCAGAGAGCTTAAATACCACTTGCAAAGGGAACATAATCAGCAAAAGGTACAAGCAGATAAGCATAGGGTGGAGCGCACATTTGAGGTTGGTGACTTGGTATATTTGAGACTCCAACCATATAGACATGCCTCTATTAATGGAAGTGGCGTAGAAAAGCTTCGACCACGCTTCTTTGGACCATACAGGGTAAACTAAATACACAATGTTTTTCACGTATCCTGCCTAAAACGAGCCATAGGGAGGCACATCACTCCCATTGAAGAACTACCCCCTTTGGATGAGGAGGGGCAATTGATACTGGTTCCAGAGGAAGTATTAGAAGTAAGGGAGAAAAGGCTAAGGAAGAGGAACATCAGGGAATACTTGATCAGGTGGAAGAACTTACCTATAGAGGATGCTACTTGGGAAAGTGAAAAGGTTCTTCAGGAGACAAGATCAAAATTGCTTGTGGGCAAGCAATTTTCAGTAGGGGAGACTGTAATGTCCCCCACCTCTTGATGAAGAGGTTGTGAGAGACTTAGTAGTCTAGTTGTCCCCACTAGACTATAGTCTCATGTATCATGGGGACCAAGACACCCCAAAGCACTTACCTAAGCACAACGTTATATTTTTAAGTTGACTTTGGGAGAAAAGGTGAAATGAAGAAATAAAAGATCATGTGTGGAAAAGCTAGGAGTTAACCCCAGGGGTTAACTAACTCAACAAAGAATTAGATAAGGGGTATAAAAGAAAGGAAGGGTGCATCTCTCACTCATTTTGGATTATTATTACTTTTGCATTTGGGCTCTTGAGCACAAAGACCTTTGAAGGTTTTGGGATTACAAACCCTAGAGATCAACTCGATGGTGAAAGATTCCACCTATCTTGATCCAAGCTTGGTCCTGGGGGTGCAACATTCCTCCCACACCATTCTACAACAGGCACAGATCATATCCATCAACAAAGGAGTAACAGTGCGCAACATAAGGGGGTTTCTAGCAGGAGGGCGCACCATCTTGAGAATATTAGCTCTTGATCTGGGAAGAGGAGAAGGATTTTGGGCAAAGGGACTTCTGGGTATTCTTTGGATGGCCTAGGGCACCTTCTCTAGCCTATTCAGGAGGGAATTTCTGTCATATTATTTATTAGAGCTTGGCATGAGTTGGAGTGAAGGAGGGTGCACTGCAGAAAGAAGTTTCAGTTATTTGGTAGCTCAGATCTTCACCATTCAGCTTGAGACTTCACCAGGGGGCTTGTCTTGTCCCGATCTATCATTCCAGCCATTTTGGTAGCAGTTGGAGGTCTCTAGGAGGGAGGCTGAAATATTGAGTCTACAACCATCCAGGAGGGCACAACCCATCTAGGGGTTTCATTCATTTGGAGGATTAGATCTTCACCATTCAGCTTGAGACTTCACCAGGGGGTTTGTCTTGGGTTTGTCTTGCCTTGATCTACTATCTCAGCTATTTTGGTAGCATTTAACGGTCTCTAGGATGGAGGCTGAAATATTGGGCATCTACAACTATCCAGGAGGGCACAACTCAACTTGGAGGATTGGATCTAGCATCTTGGAGGGAAAGATATCAATCTTGTACTTTCCTCAGTTCATTGGAGGCCTTTGAAGGCTATTATCTTCAATTTTAGATCTTATTGTAGCAACTATTATTCCATCTTGGATATTATTATGGTATTCTACAGATCTGCAGATCTATTGTATCAGGATCTCTCTATTATCTAAATAAAGGTCAGATCTGACATTATTGGTTCTATATTGGAGTTTCTTGTTGTATCTTGTCATTTCCTTATTGCTATATGTTCAGATCTATATTTTCATGCATATAATCTTCATGCCACAAACCCTAATGCGCGACTTCACTAAGTAAACTTGCTAACACACAAGACAACAAATAACAGTTAAACAATCAGTGTTTTTGAGCAAAAAATTGGCTTGGGAACATTACAATCACAATAATACCATAACAACTAGAGACATATCAAAACAATCAAACTTGGAGTATGATGTTCCTCCTTCTAGATCTACGATTGCTGCTTGGACAAAAATCCCTTATCCTACAAAAATGCCCTTAAGATAATGATACAGTTTAAACATATACAAGTACATACCTTCGACAACAACGATAAGCAGCGGCACCATCTGGTAGCAGCGACAAACAACGACAACTTCAACTTGACAGATCAACAATCTGAGAGCACCAGTAGGTGCGCTAGGATAGGGCGCATTGATCTATGGCAAGATCAACCTCAACATCCTCCAATATATATTGTTCAACAATCTTGCCAAGGAAAATTGTGCAGCGACAAGCTGCAGTGGTAACTACAGTGGCAAGGGTAGAAACCCTACAAAATTCAAACTTGTCAAAACTACAATCTGACAGCACCAGGAGGTGCAAGTTAGGGCGCACTAGGATATCCAGTAATTTGTCTCAACGTTTCAGTTTAAAGTGCCTGAACAAACAGGTTAGGGTTTGTTGCTGCTTCAAGATAAAAAACCCTAGCTGCAACTGCAATGATCTTGACAGAGAGTTGCGAATCTACCTTCTAGTGGTTAGTCTGTTCTAAAGGTGGTGTGGGCCCATAACCCATTAGAATAATGTAGATGTGCTTGTTTCACCATAGACAATGCTACACCATTGTCACCAACTATAGGCACAAAGCCACTGTCGAGCACCTTAACCTTAAACAGAAAGAATGATTCTGGGAAGCCACACCATAACACACAAATGACCAAGAGAGAGAGTGCACCTTCTCCAAAGGTAGCGCACAAGATAAAGCTACCGGAAAGACTGAACAAGAGAAAACTGCCCAACTGCAGCTGCTGCTGCTCCTCCAAACTTGCGCACTGTTTCTGGTTTTGTGGGTGAGAGTGAGTGAACAAATGAGCCAAGATGTCCTCTATTTATACTAAACTGTGCAATGACTTTTTTGGCTGGGCTGACCTGACTTTCTGGTAATTATATTTTCTGTTTATCTTTTTCTTGTGGAGCCAAATGGTCTTTCTGGAGGATAATACCTTAATATTATATATTCGGCTGAGCCGACATGTCTTCTAGGGTTTTCACACATTTGTTTAGGGTTTCTCTTGCGTCCGGAATATTCTATTCTAGTCAAAGGTTACATATGGAGGTTAATACCTCTCGCAACTACCATAATATCAACAGTCCAAGCATACAACCCAGATCCATCCTACTAAGTCTCAAAGTGTGCTACTAAATACCAAGGATAGTGCCCACATAAAGCGCCATGGAGGAAGCCCACAAGGAGCAATATGTATTGCACAACGTGTCAACGAGAAATTTTTAATGGACAGATCAGCCATCCAGGTGGACAATGGTTAGGTTTTGTGCATAAATAAAACCACTGGTAAACTAATAGAAATAGAGGCTTCTCAAAGGGTAAAAGAACAGGTGGCAGAGTTTCATAAACAGAGCATCAGTTACAGGTGTCCAATGATCAACATCAAGAAATGTGCTAGCCGAAACCCAACTACTTGAAGACTGTTAGAGATATACTCCAGATTATTTGTAGTAAAAATAGGATCTAGTATTTATTCAGATCTTATCAAGATCCTGATTTCTTGTAACTGTCAGTCTAAACTCAGTCTAGGAGGTTGTCGATCCTTCTCTTTTGGATCTGATTGTAATATTTTATATATTGGATCATTTTGGGAAGCGCTAGAGGAGGTTTTTCTGAGCAGCAAGGCTGCATTATGTAGGAAGCTCATAGAGTTATTGTAATCTCTCCTATCATGATGGATTAATTCAAGGATTCATGACTCATTCCACTTAGTGCCTTGTCTTCTCTTCTATTTTCTGTATTTTGCTTCTCATTATGCCATTGCTGTTCAATTTTCTTTTGTAGTAAGATTATTGTTAGGGTTAATAGTGTAACAATTTGGTGCGACCTCCACTGTTGCGGACATAAATGAAGTTTTAAGATCTCAGATTTTCATATATATGCTGTGAGCTTTGACTGGACCTGAGTTTTATTGTTGAACCTTAAGAGTGAGAGAGTAGTTATTCCTTTCTTTCAATATAAAAATAATCATAACCCTGATACATTGTCTTACATGCTCTCACTTTTGATTTGCTGGATTCATTATTCACAATGCCCAGTAAATTGATTATTCTTCATCTCAAATTTGTAGAGATTGCTTTTGGCCCTCTGCAAAGTATGAGATTTCAATGTTTTTCTTTCTTTCTTCTACCTTTCATGAACAAGTTTTTGTGCTCTAATGAATGAGACTCCATGCACAATGAATTAGGCCAATGATTTGAGAGGTATTACATACTTTATTCCAGCATTGCTATCATTTATCCTAGCTAGTCTATCCCTCTTTTAAACTTCATACAAATCTGGCATCTGGGCTTTATGATGAGCGCTGCTGCTTAGTGACAGTAGGCAGCCAACTGATATATTTTGATGAGGGAGCCACCTTTGGCTGTAAGGGCCAGCTTGTAGTCAGAAGTTGGTTGAAAATGGTCTTGGCATGTTCCTAACAGCCGAGAACATCTCAAGTAACAACACCTTGCATTTGTATTGGTTATCTTTCTCAACGATGGTGAATGTGTAACAATGATGTGAATGATGTGAATGTTTAATCCAATAATGAGTACTTCATGCATGTTGAAAATTTAAGCTATTGTGGATATCATGATTCTTGGTAAAGACCCTTAGTAATCTAGGCTAGAGACATGCATTGACGTATATAGTGACAGTGACAGTGGGCGGCCTGCCTGTCCATGTCCTTAGGTTTTCCCTTTGGAGAGGTTGGGACTTTTCCTCTAGGGAGAATCCGAGAAATAACAGTTCTCTTATCTGCAAATTACTTCAAAACTTACACAAATTTCCATTGTGAAGGGTGATTAGAGTTCTTTCTTATTAGAAGTTGCTGACAGCTGTACATTTGTAACATCCATATACAAGTTCTATTTCCAACTATAAGTTAACTAACTGAAGATTGACCTGAATTATCTATCTAGAAATGAAAACTTGGCACAAACCATTTTTTGTTTTCTTATCTGCAAATTACTTCAATTTTATTTTACATTTTTGAAATTGACTTTAAAAATATAAAACTGAAATATTTAAGGTGGCAATTATTACATTGTTACCTGTACTTTCCATGCAGGTATGTTGGAGAGATGTGATGCATTGGATGTGGCCACTTTTCACAGAGCGTTGGGCTTCTTGGCGGACAGATTGCTTGCATCTTAGTTCATGTCCCTTAACGGTCTGCACTTAAACCTACTTTGTTGGGAAGGGAAAATTATCCAGATGACATTTTATTTGCAGTAATAGAAGAATGTTAGATGTTATACACTGAGGAGTCTTTTCTGTCTGCTTTGTGCATAGGTCTATAACATCTGTCAGCAATATGAAACAGTCATATTGGACCTCTTACTTTAGGTGTAAACTGGTTATCTTATATTGTCTGTCACTGTGATGTTCATCACTAAGAGTCCATATTTGCTTTTCAATTAATGTAGGATCCAGTAACAGGACTTCCTATATCACATGGTTGGCCTGAATCTCCATTACTCTTGTAAGTTTTTCTGTCTGGTGAGTTATTTGGTTTCATACACGTTTGAACTGCAAAATATTTGATTCATCAAAGATCCTCTCTGCACATTGGGTGGCTTAAAATGGGTGGTTGTGTTATATGTTTTCTCCCAAGGCTGCTTTATACAGGGTTGAGTTAGAAACTGTAACAGTAGATTATGAAAATTGATCACACACTATACACCAGGTTGCAGAGAGAGAGAGAGAGAGAGAGAGAGAGAGAGAGAGAGAGAGAGAGAGAGAAGATAATTGTATTATTCAATAAGGAAAGTAAGAATTTATGTCCTATGACTTTTATTATCTAGTACTAGTTCCTAGTACCAACATTTAATAATGTATAATGGTACGGCCATTATATTTCATTAATTCTATCACCTTTAGGCTTTCATTAATGGTGATCTCAGGTACAAGCACTTGTACCAAAAGATCATAATGAAAGAAATGTATGAAACCTGCTCTTGAATTGTGCAATGGTGCATCTTGAGAACCTCACTCCCAGTCAGTCACTGAAAGTGATAATGGTGAATGTCGACATGCTGGAAAATTGTCCATTCCACAAACCATAACTTCACATTCTAATGTCTTCTGTATGTGTCAGTGTCACATTCCAACCTGACAACTGCATTCCAAATATCAGCTTTTGATAGTGCCACAAAGTGAGATAAAAATCACTGCATGACATGTATCTAGCCCGGTCGATGCAGGAAATGTCCAGTTGCCAACCACTTGTCTAACAGGATTGTCTAGGTCCTTTTTTTTTAGATAGGCAGTTTGCTGTTAGGATTTTGAAAAGAGGGGGACTATAGTGAAGTAGTTGTACTTTGTTTGCTTTGTTCTTCACCTCTTTAGCCTTTATGGCTTTATTTGATTTAAGTATTTAACTCTGACATTTTCCTTTGACCTTTGAGAAAACATTCATGATGGGATCATAAAACACTAAATTTAAAACCCTAACTAACATTGCTAACTTAATAAAGGCTGACGTCATAATTGAATATCTCATCTTGATGCAACAAAGGTATAATATAAGCAATTGAGTGATGACGTCAAGCATTTATTGAACAAATTAATGATTGGATACACTGTTGGCTTGGTCATTTTGGTAGATATTGATGAATTGATGATCTTTCATAGGCTAATTAATAGAACGTTGACTTCATCTTGTATCTATTGCATTGCTTATTGAATGAAATCAGATAGTTAAAGAAGTACTAACCCTTTGAGTTATAACCTGCAAATATATGTATTGTTTTGCTATTGTCTTGTTCCGGGCAGGTGTTTTCAACAGGGCCTACACTTCTTTTATTGGCTGATTAGCCGGACTATCTGACACTGGTGGTAACCTGCGAGGAGGGAAATCTTAAAACTTGACCTTGTATCCTTTCCCTTTTCAAACCCCAGGTTACCGGGGACGTCTCCCCTGGGCTAACCTCCCTAAACAGAAAGAACCTCCCCATCGAGGTGACATTGGGTGGGGAAGTTTCCTGTTGCGCCAGTTTGTCCTCTATCCTTTAGCCTGTGACCTAAACTACAAACTGTGCGATAACAATCCTCAAAACCTTTGAATATGTGCATTTAGTTCTTTTTGTTTCTAATAGGTGCTTGGATCTTATACTTATCCACTTGACCATGTTTGGGGGCAATGACAGGATGCCCTAGTAAGCTTGTGCCCATAGGTTTTGAGTTGCCACTGGGGGGATTTCTGAAGAGTCATCGTCCGCTCCCGTCATACTTACCACTTTTCATCTTACTTCTCGCTCATCCATCCCATTACATTGGTCTGGGCATTGGGTTGGCCAATCATTTAAGGGTTGCACCTTGCCTAGTGGGAAGAAGGGGCTAAAGGCCCAGAAGGTAAAAGCAGCTGGCAAAAGATAAAAGCCTAAAAAATAAAACCTCGAGATGCTTCGCCCAGGGATCCCTGAGAAAGCAGTTTCTCAGCAAGAAACAAGAGGGACCCATAAAAATAATAAAACAAGACCTAGTCAGAGGATAGGGGGTCTCATCACGAGCCAGCCTAATAGGTCCATGGGCATCTAGCGGTATGACACTACTAGCAGTTGGTTACCACGCCAGGGTAGTGGCTCTTGGTGACATAGCCAAGAGAAAGGGGGTCTCATCACGAGTCATCACGAGCCAACCTTCTCATTTCTGTGAAAATGCTTGTGGTAACATTGCCACCACTGGTCACCACGCCAGGGCAGTGTCCCCTGATTAGCTTCTTGAAAGAAAAAGCAATAAAGCATAAAGAATAGAAGGCATTAATGGGCTTGGAAACATTTACATCCAAGACAGGTGCAACTCGCGTTCTACAAAGGCACCCATAGGTAAGCATTGCATTTCCCTTCTATCACTGAACCCCTTCTTAGGACATCCCTTATCCACCTCACCTATTAACATGACTTGGATTTGATCTCTTCCGGAAACATCCCTTTCCCAGTGGACACTAGCCCAAAAGGACGCCTTGTCACTTCCTCCAAACTTGCCTTGCAGATTTGTATAATGTCTTTGAGCACTTGACTGGGTAAAAGGGGTTTTATGCACATGTTTAATAAAATTGATGATTGGATGTGATTGACATTGCTATGATCCCTGTGACTTATGAGCCCATGGAGGGCGTATCTATTAATGTGCAGGATCATACCCGACGGACATGTACCGTATTGGACAGGTACACATGGGGAGATGATTAGTTCGGACCTCCATGGGGCTGAAGAGCCCACTAGATGGATGTTGAGACCCCAATAGGGGGCAGAGATGGGACAAAGGGGTTTGCATCGGAGAAGAGGAGGACGTTCCACAGAGGCACCCTGGCAGAGCCTTACCTAGGGGGGTTGTGCCCTCTACACCGGAACATTGGCCTTGGAAGGCCCATGACATCACCCAGGATGCCCATGACGTCATCCAACATTGTGGACATTTTGGGGAGGCAATTATGGCAGTTGTAGCACGTGTGGCATCTTGGAGAAGGCCAGGGAGGGCTAACGTTTTTCTCTAGGAGGCCAATGCTGCCCTAAAAAGGGCTAACGTCACCCTAGAAAGGGCACGACATCTTACTTTTGCTTGATTAGGGTTTAATTTATGACCTTTAATGTAAAACAATATTATTTGGTATTTTGGCCTTGTCGGCTTTTTGGTGACCTAAATTTTATTAAGGTCACTTGGTATTGTATAAGTAGAGAGCTAAAACTCTCATTTTGGATCATCATCTTTCACTCACACTTAGTGAGGTCTGAAATTTGCGCCCTCCTTTATGGGTTTTGGCTTAAATTTTGATGCGCACTTGTTGAAGGAGGTTTTTTCTTAGCTATTTTTTGCATTTTCTTGGTGGAAGGTTTACAACTAGGGTTTGGCTATATGAATGCTTGGTGGATGTAAGTAAATTTCTGCAAACACTTCTTTATTGAATGGTTATGGTATTGTTTACTTGCATTTTGTTATTATAATTTGCTGGATTAAACCCTAGGGGACAAACACATGTTGGTGTGCTTGTTTCATCTCCCTACTAAGTTAAGCTAAGAGCCATTTTGATTTGCTGAAGTTAGATAGAGCCTTGCCATAGCAACACTCCACTTCTACTCTTCTAGCCTAGCTGTTTTATTCTTGTCATTGAGCTAAGGAAGGACGAAAACGCTCTAAGGCCTAGGGTTTCTACACCTTAGTGAGCCGTTTTCCCCTAGGGTTTGATTGATGAAGCTTTGCCTTAGCAACACTTCATCATTAAATTCGCTTGTCCTTAGCCATAGCATTTATTACTCAAGCTAGCCGTTTTAAATTACCTTTTGAGCTAGAGAAGGAGGAAGATGCACTAAGGCCTAGGTCTACTACACCTTAGTGAGTCGTCTCCCCTAGGGTTTGATTGTTGAGGCCTTGCCTTAGCAACACTTCAACATTAAACCCTCTTGTCTCTAGCCCTATCACTATCATCACGACCCTTCAACTTTTGCAATGATTTTGACTCCATTTGCCCTGATAACGCACTGATCTAAGACTTCCAGTGTTGAGTACCTTGATCACACACAACTTCTAAATATTCCTGAACAATCATTAACTACTTCTAACCCTAGCTTAGACTAACATTCACTAACCCTATTGCTTCCATTATCTACTTGTGTTATACTTATACCTTGCAGCATTTATTTATCTTTAAAGCATTTGAGTGATTGGCTAAAGTGTTGCTTCTAGTATTGATACATTGATGATAAATTGCCATTGCTTATTGTGAAGCTTCATTAGCACTTATTGAGAAGTGATATATATATTGTAATCATTGCTGTTATACATCGTTGACTTGCTTCATCAATATTGTCTATCAAATTGCTCTATATCAAAAGTCCTTGATTATATGAAGTACTAACCAACAAGTGATCTTGCGCATGTATAGTTTCCTTGTTGCTTTGTCTCGGGCAGGTACACTTTCTAGTTATTATTTATCTTTATTGGCCGATTAGCCGGGACTTTCTGATCGGTGGTGACTTGTGAGGGTGAAAATATCACTTAGCCTTTTAAGCCTTTGCCTTCTCAGAACCCCAGGTCACCGGGGACGTCTCCTCTGGGCCTACCACCCTAAACAAAAAGAGCTATCCTATTGAGGTGACAGTGGTGGGATAGTCTCAGTTTCGCCAGTTTGCCCGTGACCCCTCTTCCATCTGTCCTTTACTCCAACTACAAACTGTGCGATAACAAATGGTATACCACATGCATAGAGAAGCTTGAAATTTTTTGCATCCACATCATCTCTACAACCTTGGTCAAGGAAATCTGATAGTGTTCTACATGAAGACGAAGGCAAGAATGCACTACCATGGATGGATGCAGCTCGACCAATGAACATTCTTTGTGTATTCTCATGTTCAACCTTCGGTTTTTTGGCTTTGTTTTGTGCTACCTCCTCTTCCCTTTGGTATTTGAGTCTTTCTTCAAGATCCACTCTCACACAGGTTTTGATTCCTATATTCTTACCTTCATTCCAATACATAGTCCCACATAGGTGCTTTCTCACACGGGTATAGGAACCT